>CABHPH010019303.1:0-20188 GCA_902168325.1 Peromyscus nudipes | reverse complement strand
CCCCCCCCCCTTCACTAGCGGAGAAAATGAACCTGATCAAGACCCCAGGTGGTAGTGCCTTCTTCCATCAATTGTTGTTTTCTATTTTGCCTTTTGCTAAAGTTAGAACAAGCTGCTTTCTGTGAGGTTCACATATACTGTGTGGTGCTGAGGGTATTTGCATTGTCCACATGCACCAGAGCCTAGTGAGGTGCTCAGGGTAGGGAAAGGAGGTGGGCAACATTCTTGGGAAGACTTGAGAGGGTATTTCTTATTTGTTTGTTTGTTTATTTATTCATTTATTTATTTAGTTAGTCAGGCTTTGAAGTTGCATTCCCCCTGCCTTAGCCCCCAGAGCAGCCGGAATTACAGGTCTGTGCTACTATTCCCATTTGGGATCATCATATTTTGCCTTCTAATTTCTAACATATTGATGCCTTTCAAACTATTAGAATATCTTAGATTTCCTGTCTTTAAATAACTTGGGATTCCAGACATGTGCATTACCTGTGACTGATGGCTTCCTGGGCCCCACAACACATTGCTGCATAGCTTATGGATGACTCTGTACTTCAGTGTGGGAAGCATGGGCATAACATTTTTAATAGGTATTTTATATATATGCATAAATAGGTATATGGCAAGAATCAGGTACTTTAAAGAGGGAATATAAAATTCTTAAAGACAACTGTGGTTTGAGTTGCCTCAAAGTCAGGACAAAACAGGAAATCTCAAATAAGCGTTTAAATAAATCAAGATTTGGGGGGCAAGTAATTATCTCTCTCATTGAAATAGGATTAAGGCAAAACACTGACGAGTCTGTCAGTATCCACCAATTAGCGTTTATAAATGCTGACTTTGAATATCTGTTGAGTTTGATAGGGTTTTATGTGAAATGGTCCCCATTTGGCATGTGTGAATTAACACCCGCCCCTCCAGCTGCTGGTGCAGTCTTAGCAACTGTGAAACTTTTGTGATGTGGGACCTACCAGGTGAAACGAGGTCATTAAAGGTGGGCCTTCTGGTTCCGACTTCTGTGTTCTGCTTCTTGCTCCAGGCCCAGTGTGAGGCTCTTTACCACGCGTGCCCACCACCTTGCCCTCCTTGCGGTGATGAACTGAAATCCTTCTGGAATTATGAGCCAGCACGTTGTCTTTCCTCGCGAAGTTCCTCTACCGGGGATGTCTCCAGAGCAATAACCAAAGTAGCTAATACTTCACTGGGTGCATTTTATTGTAAAAGGTTGGCCTTCTCACTTACGTATTTCAGGTATGTTCTAGTGGTTTCCACACTTTCTTGCACATGAGAATCACGGGGGGGGGAGGGGGGGAGGTTGAGGGAAGAGTGCGGCTTTAAAATAAATCAAACATCCAGGGTGCAGCTGATATCAACTGAAAATCTCTAGCGGGGAGGGGTCTGAAGCAGCCTCCACATTGTTTTTTAAAGCTCTGTAGGTGATTCTAGTGTGCAGCCAAGTTTGAGAAACAATGTTATAGGCCAGTGGTTTTTAAACTTGAGCTGTGAGTCGGAATCACCGGGAGAGCTTGTAAAAACACAGAGCTGGGACTCCACTGCCATGATGCCCTGAATTACGTGGCTTAAGAAGGGGATCAAGAATTTGTATTTCTGACATGTTCCCAGTTGATACCAGTGGTCTAGGGGTTACATTGTGAGACCGATCCATTGTTCCAGAATTTCAGGTATGCTGATACTATCAAGATGGATGGGATGGAATGGGAAGATGCAGTCATGAAAGACATTTGCATCCATTTGGAAAACTCAGGTGATATACAAAGGGCTTGAAAAATACCTACAAGCATGTTCTTTTGTTATTGTTAACTATTTCAAAGTGACTGAAAATGCATTTTGTTTCAGGTAGGTTTAGCCCAGGTCTCAGCCACAGTGGGTTCCCTGTAGGTTGAAGGGGTGTTGTAAATGCAAATGAAGGGAAGCTGGTTCGGTCCACTGCTTCTTACTCAACACAGGTGTGGGCTGCTGCCTCACCACTTCCCCCGTGTTCCCTGTTGGTGCGGGTGAGTGAGTGTCGGCTCTTTAGGGAGACCGCAGCTTTTGCTTTATTGAGTTTCTACCAGTTCCCAGCTTGGGCCACTTCTTGTTTTGGCTTAGTGCAGTTATTTTTTTCTCTTCTATTATAAATATTATCTGCGCCGCTCTCTTAGCTCTCCCAGTCCCATTTAAGTGTCATTAGGTTTCCCATTAGCAGCTACTGTGGATGGTTTCCTGCAGAGACCTCAGCGTGAGTCTCCTGGTTCTGAATTTGATCTGGGGGAGAACAAGAGAAAAGGAAGAAGCCTGGACTCCACGAATGTCTGCCTCTCAACTTGAAAACAGAAACATTCATCTGAAAGCCACGTCGGCCTTCTCTAGCTGAGCAGGCAGCAGGTGAAACAATTTGTGCCTCGATTCCCACAGCCCCCAAACAGCAACTCCCATTTAATTTCTCTGCTGCTTTTTACATTTTTAAAATAAAAAAACAAACAAAACATCCAGCTGTTCGAGTCATTTTGCGCATCCCCTGCCTTCTGCTGGATGCTGGTATTTGATGGCTTTTACTCATCTTTCTGTCTGGAACTCCGATTAGTTAAGCAGCCTCAGGTGTCAAGTGCAAGATGACCCACAGGCAAGGTTAAGTGAGTTCCAGAGACAAGAGCACCTTTCTTTTACTCAAGGTTACCCCTTTTTAGAAAAATGACCACCTTTTGGACGAAATCCCTTACCATGTGTTATTAATTAAACATGATACTTAACAACACATATAATTAGTAAAATTTAAGGAAACAGGAAATCTAAATACAGTTAGAGCTCTTGCTAATCCACCTTTTATACTGACTAATGCTTGTCCATTAGAAAAGCCTGCATTTTTCAGAGCCATGGCTCAGTCAGCTTGAAGATTCAGGTTCAGATTCCCCGCATCCATGTAAAAAGCTGTGCACAGCAGTGCATACTTGTATCCCAGCGCTGGGGAGGTGGAGGCAGGAGGACTGTGCATCTCACAGACCAGCCAGCCTAGCTAAATCAATGAGGATGAGCTCCAGGTTTAGTGAGAAAAAAAGGAGAAGGGTTAGGAAAGACAGAGGTGTTGACTTCTGGCTTTGTCGTGCGTATGCACACATACGTGCTCATACACACACCATATATACAATATGCATATATATGTATGTATATGTACACGCATGTATTTGAATAAATGATGCTATCACATAGAAGTTCCTTTCAATCCACACACATTAGTGGGCTGCTGTTATTCTCGGTCCTTCTTTACCAAGAAAATTATCAGGCTTAACCTGTCCTCAATTACCTAAATGATGTCCTCTTCTAGAAGTTTTAAGTGGCCTTTCCTGAGATGCCCACCTCTCCTCTCTTGCCTGTTGGAGGAAAAGGAAAAAAGAGCCTAATTACACCGGTAGCTCCGAGTCACCATGATTGTGCTTTTCTGATTAGGAGAAAATTTGCTTTCTCTGACTGCTGCTTAGATTTAGCTCCCTGCCCTTTCCAGCTGAAGAAGAGAGTCCTAATTTACACTGAATACATACGTTAAGTCATTACCACTAAATGTTACCGTGTCTTGTTGAGGAGCTCCTGGAACTCTGTTATCTGGCCTAGCTTAGCCTCGTTCTCTGGGGCTTGAGTGAAGTTTCAGTCTGTGTGGATCAAAGCCAATCCTACAGTATGGCTTCAGGTAGAAGTGAGGGTGGGTTTTTCCCCCCAGGAGGGGAGCATGTTCTCTAGCCTCTGGGTCCTATCTATGTTGGGCTGAATGGAGGAGATCCCGGGAAGTGTCTGCCCTTTGACAATAAGATGCTTCTAAATAGTACAAGACACAGCCATAGTCAAAATGTGCTATAGGTTGGCAAGTTGCTCCCATGCTCAGGAAAGTGATCCTAAAAGCCCAATGGGAAACAAAATAAAACAAAATCAACGCAACAGAAGTTCTTAAAATTGGTCTCTATTTGCCAAGCTCACTAGAATTACAGAGATTCTTTTTTCCTCTGTTTATACATGGGGCAGTGTCTGGGGTTGAGAGTACATGTGGTATGTCCTGCCCACAGGTGGCCTTTCTACTCAAGAGTCCATTGCCTTTAACTCACGCTGTTAATGTCAACTGCATTGATTATCATAATTACATACACTTGTTAAGCATTATATAAATGGATGGGATATTAGAGCAGCCTAAAACCTCCTTGGAAAGATTTGGTTAACAGGTGGCTAAAAACTTGTAAATTAGAGATGGGCAGAGCATCTGCAAAAACTTTAAAAAAATGCAAGTCTGGCAGACTTCCCAATTTAGGTTGTTTGTTTTTTTCCTCTGCGGAACTAAGACACTGCATTGGAGATATGTTTGAGACATGAAAGGTGAAAAAGGAAATCCATCAACAAGCTCCTGGTGGAGGAAACAGTCTCAACTCCACATTAATGCGTTGATGTAGAAGTGGATTTGCAGGTGTAAGTTTAAATAAAATGTTAAGATGCTCCGACTTCCAGCCCCTATTGCACTCAATAGTGATGCAGTCCACATGGGAGCTGGGTGTGCCTGCTCTTTGTGAATCTCTCCGGGTTGGGGGTGGGTCATATGTTCATGGTCCCCTCTGGTGTAAATAGATTACCATGTGTTACTTGGTGTTTCTTCTCTGTTCCCGATCTCTCAGCATGAATTGTAAAGCTCAGGTTTCCTTTGTTTCGTTGTTTAAAGGTGTCTAAAGCAAAGCATTTGTACATGTAGTGTACTTGACTGAAGTGGGGCAAAGGAAGGGCAAGAGAAGGGTTTTACATTGTAGGAACAAAACCTTTTGTAATTTGATACCTAGATACCCACGTTCTTTAAAGGCTTTGGCATCCTGCTACAGGAAGAAGACGTGGCCATGAATCTCACACAGTGCCAGGGTTACACACCATCTGCCTACTTTCTTCTAATTCCACTCATTTTTCTTCTCCCTGTCTGTCCTTTGTCTCTCCCTCATTTCTGTTTATGCCAGAAGCAGAGAATTTCAGCTAACCCTCTGCTACCTCACTTCCTGTGAACTCTTGCTTTTGGGTGGGTCTTCCTTCCTTCCTTTGTTGATTTTTTAGGTAGCAGCACAGATGTGAGGAATGTGCATGAATGCGTGCATCGTGTACACACTCACACATACACAATCAATAGGTTGATCACATCGTAAGTACTAGAACATCCTTGAAAGCAAAAGTGGACAATGTCAATAATATTTCTCAGCCATAAGGCAGAAATATGATTGTCCTAGGTAAACCAGAACTTCCTATTTATCAAGTTATTTTCTTAGCCAGAGATAATTTTCTCCTTCAGAGGTATTCTGGTAATAGCTAACAAAACTTTTTTTCACTCCACTCCATTACATGTACTTCCAGATTTGATAAACTCAGCCAGTTCTTTGCCTCATTAGGGGAGTGTGTCATTAACTGAAGGGAAGTGTGCTTTTTCCCCAGTTGTCGTGAAAAATCCTCACTCTCTCCAAACTCAATTTTCCTATCTCTGAAATGGAGAGAATTCTTTTTTTTTTTTTTTTTGCTTGGGCGCTTGAGTAAAAGAGGAATTAAATTATAGAAATGTAGGGTTCCCTGAGATCACTGTTTGTTTTGAAATGATTTATTAAGAAGCTTAGAATGATCCAGAGTTACCTCAGCTATGATCAGTTTTTGGGATTGGAGTCTCCGAGCATCTTATTTGGGGTCCCTTTAGTCTTGCTCCCTGACTCTCAACCTAGTACTTTGAAATAACTCCACCAGTAATTCTGGATCCCGACCTTCAGCCTCCTTATTATTTCTGTCTTGGACCTCTACTCGGCAAATTCATCCAATCACCCCGAATTGTATGTAGTTGAGCTAGGTTATTGTGATGCTGATAAATGAGAACTAAATTGGAGGCATCAGTCTCCTTTTCCATTCTCACCTTATTTCCAGATGTGGAAGTTAATGGGCTTGGATTGGCTGCTAACACCGAGTCTCATCAAAGACCATTTTCCCTAAGGGCATTAGCTGCAATTTATTGATTGGGTGGAGGCCTGAGGCACTTTGGGTGCAGAATTGTATTATGGTCTAGGAAATCCGTTGGAGCTGAAATCCAAGCCTGCCACCAAATTTGTCACATTGAACAGGAACACTGTGACTTTAGATTCAAAAGCCGGGTAGGCTGACAAGATGAGCAGTTTAAAAACGTCTCACCTTGTTAGAAAGAGGTAGGTAGCTCTTTCTTTCCGTGGACAGTAGATATTCAGGTCCTATTTTATGTGTGCTGACGTCTGCATTCTTCCTCAGTCATGGGGACATCTCCTTGTGTTGTCTGTACCTGCTCTCTCCGTTTCCTCTCCCGTTTTGGATCCATTCCATTCAGGCTTCTCATCTATTTTACTCAATCACTTTTTTTTTTTTTTTTTTGGTTTATTCAAGACAGGGTTTCTCTGTGTAGCTTTGCGCCTTTCCTGGAACTCACTTGGTAGCCCAGGCCGGCCTCGAACTCACAGAGATCCGCCTGGCTCTGCCTCCCGAGTGCTGGGATTAAAGGCGTGCGCCACCACCGCCCGGCTACTCAATCACTTTTTAAAGACCATCAGGGTCCTCCCCATGACCAAAGAGCAAAGTCAGTTCTCACCTCCCATTTCCATTGCTCCACCTCAATGTTGTGACCCATGGGGCTGTATCTTTCAACTTTGAAGAGGTTTCTTCACTAGAAAGCATCCTCTGCCAGTTTCTTCATATATTGGGGGCTGTTCTGCCTCAGTCCCATAGACTGATGCATCCTGGTCTTCTTTTCTTTATTGTTTTCTTAAGTTAAATTTTTAAAATTTATTTTATGTACCAACCACAGATCCCTCTCCCTCCTGCTCCTCAGAAAGGTTAAGGCCTCCCATGGGAGTCAACAAAGCATGGCATATCAAGTTGAGGCAGGACTAAGCTCCTCCCTACTGCATCAAGGCTGAGCAAGGCATTCCCACCACAGGGAATAGGTTCCAAAAAGCCAGCACATGTGCCAGGGACAGATCCTGGTCCCATTGCTAGGGACCACAAATGGACCAAGCTACATAACTATCACCCACATATAGAGGGCTTAGGTTGGTTCTGTGCAGGCTCCCTAGTTGTTGGTCTAGAGTCTGAGAGCTCCCAAGAACTCAGGTCAGCTGTCTCTGTGGGTTTCCCCATCATGATCTTGACCCCCCTTGCTCATATAGTCCCTCCTTCCTCTCTTCAACTTAACTCCCAGTGCTTGGCTGTAGATCTCTGCATCTGCTTCCATCAGTACTGGATAAAGACTCTGTGATGACAATTAGGGTAGTCACCAATCTGATTACAGGAGGCAGCCAGTTCAGGCATCCTCTCCACTATTGCTAGGAGTCTTAGCTGAGGTCATCCTTGTGTATCCTGGTCTTCTTGATGTCTGAATACAAGGTTCCCACAGTTTAATCTTTATATGCTTTCCAGAGTCCATTTGTATTCATACTCACTCAGTGTTGCAGATTCAAATACTGTTTACCAGCTGAAGATGCTCACATATCTATTTCTCACTTGAAACTCTCTCATGTGCATGAGGTGCACATAACCGGGTACTTACTCAGTTCCCTCTTTGGATTTACAATAGATATGTTGAAAAATTAGCATTGTTTTTTATCTTTGGTGAACCTGTGTACCCAGAATCTGGCTATGTCTCAGCACTTCTTCTAGCTCCCTTGTCCCAGCCTCCGACCTCTTCTTCCTGCTTCACTGCAATGCCTTTTCTAAATGTCTGCATTAGCTCTGGAACCTATAGGGCCACTTTCAATGGAGGCCAAGTTGTGTAGCTTTTCAAAACCAAAGTCAGACTGTGTGACTCTTCTGCTCAAAACCTTAAATGGATCCATATGTCATTCAGAGTCACAGTGTGAGTCTTCACCAAGTCCTACAAAACTCTTCACATGCGTTCCTGAGCTAGTGCCCTGATAGCATCCTTTCTAGTTCATACTGACTTCCAGGATTCCAGCCATAGTTTCGATTCAGAGTTTTGCTTGTGGCTGCCTTCTGCTTGAAACTGTATCTGGACATGTGCACGGGTAGTTTTCTCATATTCTGACTCAAATGTCACCTCAGTAAGGTCTTACAGTCATCTTATTTCAAATTAGGAAGTACCAACCCCCGCTTCCTGCTACATATAGAACTAATTATAAATGAAATGATTCAAAATTTCTTTTATGAATCAAATTATTTGAGCATGTATCTTGTTAAGAGAATCGGGCTACATTCTTCTTGGAAGTAGCAATGTCTTCCGCTTCTACTGATTTTTAAACAAGCGTATCATATATATATATATATATAATATAATATAGTAAATATCCCTAAATTTTCTTATTAAATATACTGCTGAAAGTGTACTTACTGCCTGATATATAGTGTCTCACACTTGTTTCTGTTTGAGGCACTAGCTGCTTTCTTGTTGTGAACAATTTTGTGGTGTTGTGGGTGGAACTCAGGGCTTTGCCCATGCTAGCTAAACACCACTAAGCCACATCTCCAGCTCCAATAATTGACCTTTTGTTACTCTGCTTTGTAAAGTCTTGAAAACTTGGTGAATGAAGCATTGTGGCTATTCTCTGTGTAACTTCCTTTATTGGAAATAATTATGCTTTTGCTTCAATATGTTTTAAGGTCTTTTTATTTTTTAATATTATAAACATGAAATGTTCTCCTTTTATACAAAGATTTATTTTTCATTTGTGTGTGTGTGTATGCATGTTAATATGTGTTATATGTGTGTACATGCCCAAGAAGGATAGAAAAGAGTTTCAGATTCTTGGGAATTAGAGTTACAGGTGATTGTGGGCTGGCACATGTGGATGTTGGGACCCAAACTCAGGTTCTCTGGAAGATCAGCAAGTGTTCTTAACTGCTGAGCTGTTTCTCCAGCCCCAAATGTGGTCTCTTTTAAGTATGCAGATATAGAGAAATTGAGTCCTCATTAACTGAGAGTCACAGGCTGTGGCAAGTAAGCTCTGAAGAGACTCATCCACCACCATCAGAACCTGGACAGCCAAGTCAAGAGGAACCTGAAACAAAGGATACACCCAAGTGGCATTTTCCTCTAATTATTCTAGGGAAGGAAAAGTCTTGGGGCTTATACTATCCTGTCTCTGTTTTCCTATATGTGGAGGTCATCAGCTTCTTCTATCTCCAGCAACATCCCAAACTACTTCACCACCTATTAAGAGGTAATAAATTATTTAAATATAGCTTAGCCTGCTTTCAAATATGACACGTTTAAAATACACTTGAAATATAAGTGAATTATTCATTTACCAAAGAGCAGACTTCTACTGAAATAGTTCAGAATAAAACACAGCATATGCAGCCATCTAATTCTCACCTACTTGCGTTCTAACAGCCATATGTACTCTCCCGTTCACTTTCCATATTTCAGTCCTTGGGCAAAAAGGTCTCAAACACAATCTGAGAACGCTGAGGTCTTTGATTAAATCCACGCCTACTCTCAGTTCAACTGTTGATGTTTCCATATCTGGAGATTTTGTGAGAAGAACTTTGTATGTTTGGACAGAAAACACTTTAAAATTTTTGGTTAAGAGCAAATCTAATTATTTAAAATTTGCAAAATAAAAATTAAGATGTGTTTTTTAATCTCTTTATCTGTCTCACTCAATCTCTCTTTCTAGCACGCTGTTTGGAATATGGCTTTATAGGCTTCAATTCTTTAGTCAATGCTAGAGAAAATATGAATTCTATAATCAATCCCGACTGGGGAGCTTTGTAAGTATAGCCACCACCCCTTATCAAAGAAGCCTCTAGATATCTACAACTGGACACAATGCAGAGATCAGAGGACCATGGCAAGGTCAATCCTCATGGATGTATCCTTGTCACTGCTCCTGCATCTGTGGGTTACGGGACATCACAGAACAGGGGTGGAAAGATTGTAAGAACAAGAGGGCTAGGAAGTCTGCTGTGAAACAGCTTCTCCTAGATGTGGAACATGCCCTCTCAGCAGACATGCTAACACAGAAGGGGAAACATTTCATGGGGTCCTACCTTTGATAAGGAAGTACAGGAATCTAATGATTACTAAGGAAGGAGAATTAGCCTTTCCCAAGGATGAATGTCTTTATTGGTTGTCCAATGTGGAATAGTCAGTTCTGAAAGCATATATGCACACAAACAACAAAAATGGACTCAGATTGTATTCATATATATTTGTGTGCATATGTGCGCGCGCATGTGCACACACACACACACACTCCAATAATAAAAAGAAACTATTAACTTGAAATTGGGGAGTGCATGAGAGGGACTCAAGGAGGGTGCTAGGAGGGCCTAGAGAGAAGAAAAGGAGAGGGGAATTGTTGTAAATTGATTTCATTTAAAAACATTTTAAGAGCCGGGTGGTGGTGGCACACGCCTTTAATCCCAGCACTAGGGAGGCAGAGCCAGGCGGATCTCTGTGTGTTCGAGGCCAGCCTGGGCTACCAAGTGAGTTCCAGGAAAGGCGCAAAGCTACACAGAGAAACTCTGTCTCGAAAAACCAAAAAAACAAAACAAAACAAAAAACAAACAAACAAACAAAAAAAACAAACAAACAAAACCATTTTAAAAATTTGGGAAGCTTTGGACGAAACCTATCATCCCTTCCAACATAGACTCCTGGAGTCTTAAGTTTGGAAGGAGTGTTAAAGTTTCGGTATGGCAGTTAGTCAACTCCAGTTGCAGGTTAGAATCATCTGGAGAACGCTAAAGCATACTGATGCCCAGGGCAGCTGACAACAACAATGCCTTAGTTACTGTTCTATTGCTGTGAAGATTTATAAAATTTATTAAAGAAAGCATTTCATTGGGGGGCTTGCTTACAGTTCAGAGGGTAAGTTCATGACCATCGTGGCAAGGAACTTGGCAGCAGGCAGGAAGGCATGGCACTATGGCATTAGCTGAGAGCTGACATCTGATCCACAAGTCAGAGGCAGAGAGAGAGAATGTTACTGGGCCTGGTGTAGGTTTTTGAAACCTTAAAGCCCACCCTACTGACACACTTCCTCCAACAAGGTCATACCTCCTAATTTTTCACCAACTAGGGACCAAGCATTCAAATATATGAGCCTATTGTGGGGGATTCTCATTCAAACCAACACAACAATTGAAATCAACTTTCTGAGGATTGTATGTAGGAATCTATATGAACAAGAAACCAAGCACTCCTAGTGATGAGCTACACTCTGTGCAAACTTGCTCCAAATTGGCCTGGGGCGTGACAGACACCATCAAGAAAGGCACGCCCCCTCTCTGTAGTGTGCACCTTCTCCAGAAGAGCTCTATAGTCATTTCTACCTCATAGCCACACAAAAGCTGTTTCTTTATATATATGCCCTGGTGTTCCCGATTCTCTTATTTGAGACTATAAAATCCAAATCTCACTTTCACACAAAATTTTTCTTCCAAAGTTCAAAGGCAATTTTCAGCCATTCATTTTTTTCCCATAATTAAGTATTTATTGTCTATTCTGCTGGGTACAGACCTATGCTGGAAACCTATCACAAGTTTGAAAAGATCATTGCAGTTAATATGTTCACAGTTTAGTAAGGAGGTGAAAAAACAAATGATAGCCACACAGCTCAGCAATGCATTGCTGACCCACCCTCTCCCCCTCCCCCTCCCATTAAAATACACTGCTTTTTAGACAGAATAGCAACTTTTCTTCATCTGGCATTATGTTGAGACCTTCTGTCTCTTGAATGTTAAGTTTATTTTGTGCTGTCTACATTCCCAATAAAGGGAAGCTCTCAGCATGGTCTACAGATGCCAGATGTGGTTTGAATGGACTGAGGATAGGGACAGTCACTGACTCCCTGACTCCCTTCTCCTTTTAGATGACACAAGGCAGGGCTCTGCTGAAATAAGGTGATATTATGATTAGGATTTTTTTGTTGTTGTTTTTAAAATTTTTTTTTTTTTTTTGGTCAGAAGCTTGGGTCATCTTGGAAGAGGGAACCTCAATTGAGAAAATGCCTCCATCATATAGGTAAGTCTCCAGGAAAATTTCTTGACTAATGATTGATTAGGGCCCAGCTCACTGTGGGCAGTGCCACACCTAGACAGGTGGTCCTGGTTTGCAAATGAAAACAGGCCAAGAAAGCCAGGGGGAGCAAGACCGTCAGCAGCACTCTTCCATGGTCTCTGCTTCAGCTCCTGCCTCCAGGTTCCTGCTTTGAGTTCCTGTCATTCTGACTTCCCTTCATGGATGACTGCAAGTTGTAAGCTGAAATAAACTCTTTCTTTTCCAAGTCAGTTTTGGTCATGGTCTTTTTCATAGCACTAGAAAGCAAACTAAGACAGATGTTACACTGAGCCTAGTAGATCATAGGTAATGAGGTCACCATCTACTGTAAGCATTCACAGGGGATGTATGACATTGTAGTTTCAGATGACAGCCCACTTACATCCCAGTTGGGGGAAGACTTGTCCAAGTTTTCTTTATATTTTGTCCTTTCCAGTAAGAACAAAGAAAGCCAATCATGGGTAACCACGCCTGAACAGATGATGTGTGTTCTAGTTCATCAGGCACTCAGGGGAGTCTGAGACGCTGTTGAACAAAGGGAAAGTGGGAACTCAAGCCTCTGAGTGGAAGTGGAAAGACAACAAGAGAGGAACTTGGTGGTTTTGTGCTGCATCCTAAGGGCCTTAATATCTGCTGCTGGACACAGTGACTAATTAAGATTGGGGTTGCATTTGCTATATATTGGCGGGTGACATCTGACAATAGGCTTTTATCTGCTTGCCTGCCCTCTCTTGATGCATTCTTCATGACAGAGTTTCAGATGGCCAGCTCTGAAGGGATGATATATATGAACATATTTATGATGATATTAGTCATTTTCACCGTTTTTGCCAACTGTATCATCTTTGTGACATTTGACTTCATTGACAATTCTCTTATGAGATCTTTCCCTTATGCTAATTTACGACACCAACTTGGTGGATTTTTGTCTTTCAGGTTCATCCTTCTCCTATTTATTCCTCCCACTTCCTGACCGTGGGAATACCTCAAGACTCAGTATTTTGTTCTCTGACATTATTGACTGTGGTGCTTTTTTTCATTTGGATGCCTCTATCTGCATGATTATAAGCCCCAAATCATTATTTTTAGTGGTAGAGTACAACATCCATTATCAATTATCTATTAAAGTCAAATGTCACTGTAATTATTATGATTCTCTGTTTCATGTATCCACCTGCATTTGCTGCTGTCAACTTCTTGTTAATTCTTAAAACCAAGTATTTCATTTTCCCCTTTACTGATTCTTCCATTTCTTCAGAAATCATTGAATTCTTCCACTATCCAAGTGTGTGAAGTGTGTGTGTCTGTGTGTATGTGCATGTGTGTATTCCTCCCCCCCCCACACTCCCAGCAAACAGAGGTGTCTGTATCTCAAACAATGTGCTATGTATTGAGTGGACTATGGACCAAAACATATGACCTCTACCCAAGCAGCATTAGCGGTTAAGTATGTTTATCAGGGGCTGGAGAGATGGCTCAGCGGTTAAGAGCACTGGCTGTTCTTACAGAGGTCCTGAGTTCAGTTCCCAGGAACCACATGGTGGCTCCCAACAACAAATAAATATATATATTTTAAAAAGTATGTTTATCAGTTACTCTTTGTTGCTGTGATAAAACACCTCAGCCAAAAGTGACTTATGGAATAGTTTATTTTGGCTTATGGACCCAGGGGGACAGTACATATGGTGGGGGAGGCAAGGCAGCAGGCGACCGAAACAACAAGTATCACGTCTTTAACCACAAAAAGGAAGCAGAGAAAGAGACCTGGAGGAGGGCTGATGCTTCAAACACTCAAAGCCCACCCCCAAAGTCATACTTCCTCTAGAAGGCTCCACTTCCTAAATGATCCAAAACTTCTCCAAACAGCGCCACCTGCTGAGGACAAAGTGCTCAAGTGCACGAGCCTATTAGGGACATTTCTTACTCAGAAATTACACAATATGTAATCCCCAAAGTGTAGCTTACGACATGTCCAGGAAGAGCAATGAAAGGAAAGTAGCCAGGGACCTGAAAATGTGTCAATAGTATTCCACCAGACCAAAAGCTTCCTGTCAGAAGTGATGTTTGAACAAGGATTGGTGGATGATGAGTCAGGGCTTGAAAAGAACAGTTCAACAAACCTGAAGTAGAAACCAGCCATCCAAAACCAAACATAAACCAACAAACGCCCATCCCCACCATTGCTAGAAGTCTTGGCATAGCTGTGGCGGTGGGAGAAAACCGGAAGTCAAAGAAACAAAGGTAACAACTGATATGGATTCACAACACGCCCCCACAACATGCCCGGTGGGACCTAGTCACTTTTGCCTAGTCATTTCCGGGTCAAAACGTCTTGCGTGACCAGGACCCCAGTGGCTTTGCGTGGTTGTGTAAAGCACTCAGCGCAACCATGTGATGTACTTGAATGCCTGGAATAGCCACATGGGCCTGTGTGCGCAGGCGCGGCCCAGTCTTTATAAGCCTGTGCCATAATTCCCAGTCCAACTTTACTCATGTGTCTTTCCACAGGCCTATGCACATCTGTCCCTCTCCCTTATCTTAATCTTGTTAGTGGATTCTGTCATGTTTCATGACGTTTCCACGCAGGGTAAGAGCGCTGCAAAAAAAACCCCACCACCACCAACAGGAGTAACGAAGGTAAAGGGACCTGGCGAGAGCGGGCACAGGGCCAGAGGTCCGCAGGCTGCTACAGAGGAAGTTGTGGAGACAGGGCGATGGTTCTGGAGGTGCAGAGAAGATGCTGGCTTGGGATACAGATTAAGACCTCAGTATTTCTGGTTATGTGTGGGGGTATTGTGTTCCCCCCACACATTGTGTATGCTAATAAACTTATCTGGGGTCAGAGAACAGGACAGCCACAATATTAAACATAGAGGTTAGGCAGTGGTAGCATACACCTTTAATCCTAGCATTTCAGAGACAGAAATCCCTCTGGATCTCTGTGAATTCAAGGCCACATTGGAAACGGCCAGGCACGGTGATATACACCTTTAATCCCAGAAAGCCACACCTTTAATCCCAGGGAGTGGTAGTAGAAAGCAGAAAGGTATATAAGGCGTGAGGACCAGAAACTAGAAGCATTTGGCCTGGAGAAGCGGCCTGGAGAAGCATGTGGCTGGTTAAGCTTTCAGGCTTCTAGCAGCAGTTCAGCTGAGACCCATTCTGGATGAGGGCTCTGGGCATCCAGTCTGAGGAAACAAGACCAGCTGAGGACCCAGCGAGGTGAGATAGCTGTGGCTTATTCTGTCTCTCTGACCTTCCAGTGTTCACCCCAATAACTGGCCTCGGGTTTGATTTTATTAATAAGACCTTCTAAGATTCATGCTACAGTTATGCTTCATATCCAACCAGTCAACAAGTGCCAGAAAATTTTCCTGTATAATGCTTGCATTTATACCTTTATTCCTCTCTTGGTTTTCTCAGTTGATTCTAGACTGTGGTTTCATGTTTAAATTGTGGACCTTCTTAGTGTTTGTTCATGCTGAGGACTGATAGTCCTCTTCCCTCAACTCTCCCTGTTAGTCGGCGCTCAAGGGTTCCAGAGTGTTGTTTGCATCACACAATCTATGCTGGAACCTATTGCAACTGACTTGCACTAGGTAGGAGAGCGTGAATGAGGCCATAGTTCTAAACACAAATGCTCTACCATCCCGTGTATTTTGAAAATTTCCAGATTCCCAGGCTCAATACTAAGGTGTTTTGAATCAGTAGTGTGTGGGGAGAACCACACATATTAGTCAGCCTTATGCCACTATCACAAATACCTGGATTCTGTGGCTGATATGTAAAATTAAATTAAATTATAAAATAAAAACAACAACAACAAATACCTGGATCACTCAAAAGGTTTGAGTATGGGCTCACAGCTTTGGAACCCCATTGCTTTGGGCTTGTGGTGTGGCTGCATATCATGGAAGGACAAATGTGAAAGCATAGTGCAGAGCTCCTGATCAGGAAGCAAAGGAGGACATGAGGAAGTGGCTAGGGTCCCACAGTCCCCTTTGAAGGCATGCAAACAGTGATCTTAGGGATCTGTTTGGATGCCCCAGCTCTTAAAAGTGCCAAAAACTTCTCAATAGTCCCATTCCAAGGATCAAGCCTTTGCCATACAGGCCTTTGGGGGCATGCTTAAGATCCAGACTGTAGCAACTAGCATCTATATTGCACATGGCTGTGATTGTCAGGGACCAGACATCATTTACCTTGGCTCCCTTTGTTCTAAATTGTTTTCTAGGTGGAGTTCCTCCATTCTCTCACTACCTTCCCAATCCCTTTCCTCCCTTAACTAAAGCCATCTTTCACACCCAAATCCTCACTTGACTTGAAGCCTTCTGTTTTGTGGTCTTTCTTTCCACTGGGACTGGTTGATATTGTCTCCGTCTGTACAGCCACCTGTGACAGGACGTGGCATGCCACCGAGGACCGCTCCTGCCTGGCTGAGTGACAGGGAGGAAGCCTTGAAATTATAAAGCAAACCCTGTATTTGCAAAGATGAGTTGCTGGATACAGCACGAGAGGAGAGCTGGCGGGAAGATTACAGTCTATTAGAGAATGCAGCCCTGTTTCAAGTATCTACCAATTAGATTTCCTCCCTTTTGGTCTGTCGATTAAAAAAAAAAACTCAAATAAACATGACTGTGGTGCATCTGTTTTAATGTTTCTAATCTTCTGACTACTAAAGCAAAAAATTAATTTCTTCCTTCTTCAGTTAGAGTTAAAACCTAGATACTAGTGGAAGGAGAGAACTAAAGAAGAAAAGCAGTTTAACTCTGGGTAGGAGACAAACCCCTGTGTACATGTGCATTGGCATATCTATATGATTAGCATCAATTTAATATTTTTTGGAACTGTAGTAATAGATAATGTTAGATATGGGAAAATATCAAAATTGGATCCCTGACCTAATATACTTTATAGGCATAACTGTGTTATCAGCTACCCATGAGCAAAAGAAATAACATGAAGGTAAGTTTACTTGGTGTCCAAAGACAGATTTATTACTTGTTAATATTCCCCAATGTCTATTCTTAGAATCACATGTCTTTTTGAATGTCCTTTAAGTTATCTGTTGCCAGCCTACTGATAAGCGATCCCTGAGCCAGGGCAGGTAGCAGGGGAACACGTATTTGCATTCTCTAATTGAGTCACTGAAACCCGAATGAAGAGAAACACAGATGAATCATAATTTTAAATTGGGGAGAGAGAGAGAGAGAGAGAGAGAGAGAGAGAGAGGGAGAAAGAGAGAGGGAGAAAGAGAGAGGGAGAAAGAGAGAGGGAGAGAGAGAGGGAGAAAGAGAGAGGGAGAGAGAGAAAGTGTTAACTTGGGGGAGGAGGTAATGCTTTGAGGAAGAGGGAGGCTGACTTGCTTCCACTCATAGCACAGAGGATAAATCATCATAGGAGATTAAAAAATGTAAAAATGCTTTTCTCATTCGCCTCACTTCCTTGTGGTGTCTTTGACTGTGCTTGGCAGCAGTGGGCCGTGTCAGACCACCTGTGCAGTTAGCAGATTGCTATGGTATTTAAAGGGCTCCTTTATTAATCTCCTCAAGCAGCCTTTTGGGAAATCGGATGCTTGCTTTGGAATGTCTTCTGGACTTTCGCATTTTTGAGGCATCACTGTGTTTCATTTAATTTGGTTAATGGGTGTTTTATTTATCTCCCAAATAGACCGGAGAACTCTTGGAGGAAAGACTTTCTTCCTTACTTTGGTTTTATTCAGAAAGATGTGCAGAAATAGACAGGATCTGTGGATTTTGTAGTTCCAGTGTTGATCCAGAGGTGAATGATTAATATGGGCACATTGGGAAGGGTAGCTTAAAGTCATACAACACAAGAGCTGAAAACTACTGAGTAATCAAGTGACTGATTGAATAAACACCTTTCTTTTCACTTCCAGAGGCAGTTTAGTGTAGTTTATGTTAAGTCCGAATAAAATGGAAATAAATGAGCTCGGGATTAAGAGATACTTAGGTTCAATCCTGGGTCCCTCACTTAATTGCTGGGTGGTTTGGGCAATTAATTAGTCATTGTTTTGGAAACCCAACTTGACAATCTATAGAATAGGTAGAGCAATGTGGGCTATGTAGATGCATAGATAATATATATTATCTGTAAAGCATATGTAATAATCGTTATAAATATAGACATATCCATATGTACTATATATACATATACACACATATGTCTATTGCTCTCCACCTCTCTCTCTCTACATATATATCTAGCAGTCCCTGGTATAGAGTAAATAGAGATTATCAATAATTATCCATAGTCCTGTGTATTTTAATACAACTTCAATTATCTTAATATAGTAAATTAGGAAAACAGAATATGAACACAGGCCTAGAACCTGACTCTCCTGAAGGTAGGGACTAAGCCCCTTAGTCAGATATATGGCTTTCTGTTAGTTTCTGTACAGTACAGGGATAGAACTGTTTTGAATGCATGTTGTCATATAAATTACTAGAGTGAGTTGGTAGTTTTGGAAAGCAAAGAGCATTGGCTCAGAATGACTGATTCTGTACCATGCGATGTGAAGGAAGTGTGTTTTGTCCTATATTAGCTTTGGCCTGTGGTCAAACAGCCAAGGAGAAAGAACGCACAGTGGGATTCTGATATGAACCTCTGCATGCCCCATACAGGTACAACTGAGAGAATAGCCCTGCTCTGGCTGGTCCAGATTCCTCTTCTAGGTTCTTTGATCTTCTCACCATATGGTACCTTCTTTTTCTGCTGCAATAAATTACTTATCAAGCCTGAAGCCTTTCCTGAAGAATTCATCAAATTTATCCTTTGTTACCAGTTTGCCTACTTCTGAGTGCTTCATTTTCTTTGTGTGTGTGTCTTTGCTCTTTCCATGCATTTATTAAATGAATTAGCACATTTCCAATGTTTGTTCACAGTTAATGAGGTATTGGTATTTTGATGGCAGAAATGAAAAAAGTGAGACCCATGGGTGAGAATTTTATTGAACTTCAATGTATTTTAGTTTGCAAGATGTATTGTAATTCACACAGTCATAATCTGCTGGGCAAAACAAACTGATACTTATCCACACTGTCTCTGATAGTGCTGTGGGTGAAAATATAACTGTTAAGGAATGTTCCTTACACAAATTGGCTATATCCTGAAGGATTCAAATTTGCTTAATAGTAAAAGAAAACCATCCTATTAACCACAAAGCAATATTTTGAATCTATTACAAATCATTGGAAATGCAGAATCAAAATGTAAATCCCTCTAAATTAATTGGATTATATAGTCATAGTCAAAGTCATTTTGGTGGCATATGATAGAAACTTACCCAAAATGCACTGGAGCAGAAAGGAGGAATTTGTTAACAAGGATACACGAGCATTTAGGAGTTCCCAAAGACAGAACACAGATGGCGATGTGGAGCTAGTACCCCATCAGAGCCTGGGCATAGATGGGTTGTGAACTCTCTACTTCATTCTTTGATCCCTGCAGTTTTGGGGGTTCCTTTCTGCCTGCTTCCATAGGATTAAAAGAAGATCTCAATCTACCCTGCATTCTTCTAGTCTGGGTGCCTAGAAAAATGAGTACGGTTTCCTTGGAAAGTCAGACATTTGGCTGCCTGCAGACCTGGATTGGGCTATTATGGGATGGGGTAGGGAGGAGAGCATGTCGATGAGGCCCATTTGTATGATGGACACTGTCTATTACGCATTTGGTCTTATGTGAACCTTTTGCAGTGACACTGCCCAAAGCCAGTTTAATGTGGGCATAAAACAACTGTAGCTGTATTGTTTTATGACGCGTGCTTCCTGTTAAAAGGCCGAATCTACATACACATTTACAGCAAAGTAAGAGCGTCAGGAAACTTTCCAAAACCCTAATTATTTTCTTTTTACTTGCACTCACTAATAAAATATGTAGAGGATGCACATATTTTTATGTCATCCTTATTTTGCTTTTTTTTCTTTCCACAGAATAAGTTGATGTAACCATTGAATAGGTTGGTGTAACCATTGCTGAAATCTTATAGCCGTGATATCCTTTCCTTGGTTATCCATATGTATTTATTTTCCCGTTGATCCCTTTGTTCTCATCATTGTTTTCTCTTTTCTTCCATTTTATCCTCCCCCCGTCTCTCTCTCTCTCTCTCTCTCTCTCTCTCTCTCTCTCTCTCTCTCT
>CABHPH010019288.1:7500-11974 GCA_902168325.1 Peromyscus nudipes | reverse complement strand
AGGGCTAATGTGTTATGCAAACATTTAATTTTATTTTTTTAAATAGTAACAATGGAAACTAATGACCCATGAATTTGGGGGATAAGATTCATTTCAATCTTAAGCAACATACTAAGGACTGCAGAAATGGCTCAGTGGTTAAGAGCACTGGATGCTCTCTAAGAGGACCTAGGCTGGGTTCCTAGCACCGACACAGTGATTCACAACTATCTGTGACTCCAGTTCCAGGATATCTGACTCTCTTTTGGCATCTGAGGATATTAAAGATGCACATGATGGTACACAGACATCCAGACAAACACTCACACATGTAAAATAAAGTTTTAAAAAGAGAGGAGAGGGAAATACTTATATCAAAGACTTGAGTGAATGTTTACAGTGAAGTTTCAAATCAAAATACATACTTTGACTTAAAGTCCTGCTTTGTTTTTATGTGTGGGCATAGCATATTAGTATGTCAGAGTTACCTATATGTTGACAACTTCCCATAAGATAAACTACCAAAGTTGGCTCTGATTTCTACTGCTTGTCCGTCTCTACAGTGTTACATATTTTATTTTTAGTCTGGACTGATGGTGGCTAGACCAAGGGCAGTGTCAGAGCTCCAGTGAAGCCATCCTTTACTTTCTCAGGTTATGTATTCTTTTGAAGTCATTTCACACAATCTTTAAAGAGTATTCTTTAAAGTTTAAAAACTGAATAATGTGAAGATTTAGCCAGAATTTTTTCTTTAGCATTCCAATGTTAGAATTTTCCTAAATATGATTTTCTACAAGATGTGCAACAGTATTAGTACATCACAATAAAGACTGCTTCACTATTATTTCTGTCCCAGGAAGTGCACGTGACTTACCATTGTAATTGGGATTTGTTTAGTTATTTTCTATATTATTTTTAACTTTTAAAAATTTAAAAATAACTTGTGACCAACATTTTAAAAGCATCTGATCTTCCTCTGACCACACAAAATATATTTCTGCAGTGTTTAAATAAAGGATGGCATGACTTTGAATATATAGCTAAATTCAAAGTATTTGCCAAATCAACCTTGCTTCATTCTTATGCTGTTTGTTTTAATCTCTAAGTTATTTTCCCTGTACTAAAATATACAAAGTCTGAGCAGTTTATTCTTATTATATCATCATTAATCAGTTAACAAAATACACTGGACAGGGAAAGTTAATATTCATTTACTTCCAACTATTCAATATGAAAAAAAAGGAATTTTATGGTTCAAGAAAATTTATCTCACATTCACATTTCTTTTCAAACAATTCTTTATCCTGTGGACAGCATTTTAGTCAAGTTTACCCTTTCACTGGGATCACAGACAGCATTAAATTAGGCATAAAATAAAAATAAACCCAACACACTTATGTTCCATTTCACTTCTCCAAACTTTCTTTTGCTGAGAAGTCACAAGGACATCATACTTTTCTTGTTGGGTTTGGCCTCTAAAAAGGTCTTAAATTTACCCCCAACATCCTATAAATCTACTCAAAACTTGTGTACTCTTCCTGTGCCTTCCCTAGATAATGGTAGTATGTCATGAGCATGATTAGTATGTGTGGGGAGGAATATCAAACAAAAAAGAAAGATTGTCAAAAAATTAATGATACTCATCTCTTCACATTTTCAGGTTTGACATTTGCAATGCCGAGGTCTATTTGAATAAAAGAGAAATAAGCAATGAAGGCTGCCAAGGAGCAAATTTGAACCCGAGGATAGTTCTTATTGGAATGCATCTGACAGCAGCTAGAATCTTTATTGACTAAATTTGAGTATGACTTACTTTAAGATTCCCAAGTTCTTAGAAGTTCATTTTTTAAACAAATTAGAGGACATGGGCACACGACTTTATGACTTGTCTCTAGTATGGAAGAATGACCTCTCCGAAAGAATAAAATCCTAGTGGTTATAAATGGGTCAAAAAGAATTAATTTTTTTATTTATACTTCAGAAATGTAACCAACTGAATGAAATGGTTTCATATACATTTTTACATCCAGCAGTAATGACACACTGTCCATACATTAATTCTATAGAAAAATGTACACCCTTCTTTTCTGCTAAGTAAGATTTGTCAAGTGTTCTGAGATGGAGAAAAAAAAAAGCTCTTTCATTGCAATCTGAATGAATGAAATAACAAGAGTAAGCCATGTTTCTTTCAATAGCTAATGTGTCAGTGAAGCTACTGTCGGGGTGTGTTAGTATTGACATGAGTAATATGAGGTCTTACAGTTTCTCAAAAATGCAAACACCCAATTTGAAAACTTTACAAAATAGTCTATTGGATTTTGCAACTGAATTTGTCCAGGAACATTAAAGTCCTGGAGCATTTGCTTTAAGTATACTTCTGTTGCTCCATTCCTAGCTAGCTGTTCTTCGATTCCCTAATCACACAGAAATGCATTCTTATGAAGTTAAGCGGCTGAAGACACAGAATGCTGATGACATTTCTCTTTATCTGACTTATCTAAAGAAAACCCAGTTAGTGGTAATTCTACCAAATACTTTTAACAGTCACATAAAATTTTAATTGATTTTCAAACAATACAACGGTGCCATGAATCCAACCACATAGAATATAAGCCTTAAGCCCACTAGGTTTAAGCAGTTGTGTCTTTGTAGACTAAAACTATGTAAAATAGAATCTGATAACTCCCTGGTGTTAGAGGTAGACAGTTTTCTTTCAAATCCTAGGTTTGGTCCTTTATTTTATTCAGCAGTGAAAGCCATGAATACAGAACGAATAACAGCTGTTACAATTCTCAACCATGACTTCTAACGTCAGAGAATTCAAAGTATGAACATAGCACACAGTAATGAAAAGTATCAAAAATTAGTTTACCTCAAAGAAGATAAATAAAACAGGTATATCCCACCAATACATAAACAGATGTTTGTGCTACAGTTAAAATTTGCTGTATACAAAAGATCATAGTCCCCATAATCAGCTTATGGTAGAAGCAAGAATACATGAGCCATTTAAATTGTCAGACATTATGCTTTATAAGGTATGCACAGAAGTTCAAGCAATAAATACATACATTAGTTCAAAGCCTTACAATAGCTACGCAAAGCAGATGCAGAAAAGCAGGTTTGCTATTACTAGCAAGCAATGATAGAAGAGTAAAAATCCATGAAATGCATTAAAGCAACATTTTTCTTAGAAAAAGTCTGGTCATTTATGGGTCCACCAACATTTTTACATAATATGCACAATTATCAAAATACAGACCAAGCATTTCAGAAAACTCCAAAAAACCTAAAATCTATTTTCAAAGCAATTGCAGTTTTGGAGGTTTTTCTGGTATAATGTGCAAGCAGCTATTTTTTAAAATTGTATTCATATAAAACCCATGCAAAACTCTACAGGTATATGCATTCTGTGGCTGAGACTTCCTTTCAAAAGTTTTGAAACTGAGGTATGCATACTTTAGCATTGTAGTCTTAGGCCACCCTCCCGATGGTACAACTCTCCAAGTTCCTTCCAGTCCATCAAAGCTTTTTGAACATGCACCCGAAAGACACATTTCCTTTCAGATAATCCTTACAGCAGTATCTTAGACATCAGAGAACCATCCTTCAGAATACCAATCTCTCTTTTGATACCACGTCAATAACTTCCGGTTCGTTGATCATGACCCAAAGACAAACATAATGAAAAGTAGCAGTTACTGTGACGATCTCATGTTTCATGCAATCTGCCATAATTGTTCTAACTTTTCTCTCTTTTTTTTCCTTTTTTTTCTTTTTTTCTTTTTTTTTCTTTTTTTCTTTTTTGCAGAGGTAGAAGCTTTCAGAAAGCCTTTTGGGTAAGTGGGAAAACCCTTTTGAAAGCCGTTATGTCCTTTTATTTGGTGTGATAGATGACTGGGTATCTCTCTAACTCTATTTGCTGACTTCAGCAAAGGATAAACATTGAGCTTAGTTTGCAAGAACCAGCTCCACCACGTGGAACCGGGACATATGTTAAGCTCTAGCAGCCACCTTCTGTCAAAACTGTTTGTAAAGCAATAACCATAATCAGGTTATGAGGTCCCTTGGTTGGGGGAAAAAGTATTATCAAGACTTGGCACAGCACATGAAAAGCAACACGGAAAGTCTCTAGGTTTTAAGCAAACATCTGACTATGCTATCTTCAACTACACCATAACGTATTATCATAGTTTTGGGGTTTAGAGTTGTCAAGAAAAATCAGCATTCCAACAATTTGGCCTGCGCAAGTCTTTGAAGGGAGTGTGTTAGTGTTCATATCCCATATAAGAAGAGGCAGAAGTATATGTAACTTTGGTTTGACTGAAAATAAATACCATGGGCTACACTTGCTATAATCTTTGCTTTCAGTGTAAAAACTCAGCTAGATCACTTTAAAATCAATAGGAAATTAATTTTTGGCTTTACTAGACCTTTTATGTTTGGTTCCTACTTTTTGTTTTTTGTTTTTTCATTATAACTTAAGACTATAAAA
>CABHPH010019288.1:0-2500 GCA_902168325.1 Peromyscus nudipes | reverse complement strand
GTTCCAGGCATTGAAACTGTTATTGTAGGTTGTAAGCAACACAGTATGTAAAATGAATAAAAAATTTCTTAATAAAAAAGTATATAAAAAAAACAGGAAAAAAAAGCCAGTCAGGAAAGTCAGTTTTACATTAACTGTCCCAGACACTGTTCTACCATGAAATTTCCCAAATGTCCCTACGGTGTCAGACTATAATCAGCTTTTACTCTCTCCATTCTCAGTATAGATGATTCTCTGGGGATAGTTTAGAGACTATGCGAAGTGGCCGTTACAAAGCCATCATTGAAAGATGTGGAGGAAATCCTGAAATTATATTGTAACTCACACAAATAAAAAGCCAAGAAGAGTTTGTCATTGACATTCAATGAAACCAAAGTTCCTGGGCTTAGTTTCTCATATGAGAAGTTGTATTGAATCTGAAGCTTGAAACCATTGATGTAAAGCTTTATTGATTGTGCTTTTAAATCTTCAAGTTTCTTTTGATATCCTCTACAACAAAATACAAAATAAAACTAGTCACTAGCATGATTACTGTTGACAGAACAACCTATAAATGAGAAAAGTACAAATTAAAATAAATAGAGAGAATCAACTTAATAATGTTTATATGACAAATAAACTTTTTTGACCTAATAAAAGAGTTGATTTGCAAATTGGCAATGTGTGTAATTAGGAAAATGTGCATCAGTGGAGGAAAGGGAAACTCTACATACACATAAGTGTGCTGCATGCCTATTCCCCAAGGTGATTTCAGAATAGTAAAAGCCTGAAAGCTGGAACAGCTACCCACCACATGAAGCTATAGAAACATACTGTGAGGATCACTTTAAAGAAACATTCAACTGTTGAGACTAAGAAAACTTACAACTCAACTCTTGTTTCATTGAACTATCAGCTTGAATAAAATGATGGGTGAACCAACTAGCTGTTATGGTACTATGCACTTCTGTCTAGAACTTTAAGCATTTATTAAATTCAATGTTCATATTCCCCAAGTACTCCCTAAAATATACAGATGAAATGATCTAATGAGATTACTTTTGAAAGTTCATATTAATTTAATGACTTTTGTAAAAATGACATTTTGATTTAATAATAGTTAAAAGTTGTATTTATAATTTTAGATTTTCCCAATTCAATCTAGGATTCAGAACATTTTAGTGAATAGCAAACCCCAAATACTGGGGATAATTAGAATAAACTCCTAAGGTTAAGACAATTGTTATCTTTTTCCTAATTAGGTCTGATAAATGACTTGTGTATGTTCAAAACTTTTAAGTTTAAATAGCTATTTCTAGATTTATATAACTATCAAAATATATAAACGAGGCATCAAGGTGCATGCCTGGAATTTCAGGACTCAGGAGGCTGAGGTAGAATAATAGTAAATTTGATGTCAGCCTGGTCTACATCATGAGATCCTGGCTCAGCACATTGGAGGGTGTTGTCCTAAATCCTTTTTCCTCATTTAGAACTTCCTATACTTTTAGCTGAGGACTGGACCTCTTGTGTCACAGTCTTGGGACTCTCAGGAGACCCAGAGAGCCCCTCACTGACGGCTTCCTGGTCCTCCACTCCCACTATCAGGCCTATTCGTGTTCTCTTTCAGGCCTTTTATTTAAATAAAGAACATTATGGAAAGTCCTAAGTTCTCAATAAAGAAGAAGAACAAGGAGAATGCATTGTCAAAACCTAAGCAACAAATTTTGTAAAAGGATAACTACAAAGTTATATTCCTAGCATCTTAAGAAAATTTCAACATGTAAATTTTTTCTACATCATTGTCCTAACCAGAATATACACCTAAATTTAGAGATGGGTGTTGGCAAAAATTAAAATAATACACTGCAGTATTCCCAGTAACCTATTATCTAATATTAATTTACTTAAATGAAATACTATTTCTAAATAACAAGTTACATTGATACTCAAATCATTCTCCTCAAAACACTGCTCTTAGTTTCTTCTCCATACCATTGTGCTCCTGCTCACTCAGCTGTACTTCACTATCAACACACTCACAGCCTGGAATTCCCTTCCATACAATATCCTACCTAATAACACCATCCCCATTATTTAAGGAATGATGAATATAGACTTAACTCCTTATAGACTACCTGACCCATCCAAATGATACTGATCTTCTCCTTGAACCCTCTAAAGCATTTTTAAAAATTGCTTATGCTGATATTCCAAACCTCTGAATCATAAAATTTCATCAAGCATGAGAATATTTTATTTAAAGTTTCTGTTTCTCAAGACAGGGATATTCAAGTGTTTGAATACAGGAAATAGCTGGAACCAACACACATGCTATCTCTACAATATTTCTCAGAGCCTTTCTATTTATGCTGTTCCATAATTCTTAAACCCGACTCAAGGCCAATGAACGATTGTGAAGTATATAGATGAGGACACCTACACATAACAAGCCCTAGTTAATATAGCTGATTGGATAAATTATCTTCACATCAGTAAGATTTTCCTTTACACTGATTTT
>CABHPH010019287.1:0-26268 GCA_902168325.1 Peromyscus nudipes | reverse complement strand
CTATTCTTCCATCCCCTCCCTAGTAAGCTATAGAGGGAGAACATACGAAGGGGAGGATCCTGATAACTCTACCATGTGGGTTGCCTTCATTCTTACAGGAAACAAATCCGATATATGCACTCAGTGAATTGGCTCAGAAAGTATGAATTGGCTCTCTAAGTCTTGGGGTCGAGTGTGGAACTGTTATCCTCTTGCTACCAGTAATCTCTGTGGGGTTGGATATAGTGAACCTTGGCCTCCGCCCAAGCTCAAAGATGTGTGACTCATCTCCTGGGTTTCAAAGGACAGGGGGAGCTGTGAAAGGTCAGCACCGAATCTGCTGTGGTCATAGTGGACCTGGAGTAGCAGTGGTGACGTGGAGGCCTCCAGTTCAGAATGAAGACACCACATCCTGGGTGGCCTTCAGCATTCCAGTGCTTGTCACTTAGGCTGGGCCCAACCATTAATCACATCCAAGCCAGCACAGTGTTGAAATAGACCCTGTCGACTCTGGGATTAGGTGACTAAATAACTGAACCTTGGATTTGCAAATATTACCATGGAGCCTGCAGAAGCTGATGCAGCGAGAAGAATGAGATGGCTTCAGAGGAAGCGTGTTGTCTCCACGTATCAACTCTAGGAAAATAATGAAACACTCAGCAGAGGAACGATGTAGTCAATGAAGACTTTCGTATATAATCACCCGCATGGGGAGAGAATTTCTTTAGCATCAGAGTGAGTTATTTTCCCCAATACAACAATCACTCTTCCAGAACATTTTGATGACCCCTAGGGACTTCTCTAGATAGGACCAGCTAACTCCCATCACACTAACAAATGATTAATTGACTTAAATGGCAAAAGACACCAAGAGGGGGAAAATGTCTTTTAACGTCATTAGGAAAAGTGGCTGCCATCCTGCTGTTATGGTTTGTATATGAAGTGTTCCCCCACAAAGGCTCATAGCTGACGGGTTGGTACCCAGCTGGTGATATAATTTTAGAAGGATGTGGCCTAGCTGGAGGAAGAAAGTTACTGGGGTGTGGCCTAGGTGGGGCTGTATCACAGTTCAGGGGGTCATTCTGTGCCATGTCTTCTTTGCAGTAAGACACACAGCACCCTCCACACAGCCCTGCCCTCGTGACACTCGGCCTCACTGTGAACCAAGAATCAGCAAAGGCAAGGGCTGTGTACTGACGTCTCTGGAGCCGTGAGCCCTAATAAATACTTCCTCCTGAAGGCTGTTTCTTTGTCGAATTTTGTCGCGATGATAAGAGAAGCAAGCAAGGCGTCTGATAAGCCAGCACTCTACTTCCCAGACGTGGTTTCTTCTCAGCAGCATTACAAAACTACTTAAGATATGAAACAATTCCATTCAACCAGTAAGTTGATTTCATTTGATGGGCTAAACTCTGGAGAACTTGTTTGATGGGGCAAGTTACCCTGCTCCTCAAAAACGCAAACAATTATTTGACAATCTAAACTGTCTATAACTCTCTTTGTTAATATTGTTCTTGCCAAAATTTAAACAAAGTGATAAAACTCACCAGGTTTCCCTCTCTCCTGACCATTAGGAAACCCAGAGCCAAATGTAATATTTAATCGCAGTGACAATTTTCAGCTTAGATTTTTGTAATGAAATCATGCTTCTTTCCCCACTCCACCTGTATCTTATTATCCAACATACATTAACTATATACAATTTAAGTAATGTAGTTTATTTTTAAGCGAGGTACGGTGGTCCGTGCCTGTGATCGCGGTACTGAGGAGACTGAGGCAGGACAAATGCTGAGAGATGGAGGCCAGCCTGGGCTACAGAATGATTTTTCAAGACAGCCTGGGCTATGCAATGTGAGACTGTCTCAAAAAGCCAAGAATTAGAAGGAGTAAGAAAAAAAAAGTTTATCCTTTGTAAAAGCCAAAGAATATTCTGGAAACTATTTTTATCTAGCTGATCTAGTAATTGAAGTCTGATGTGTGTCGGGGGTGAGAGACAAGTGTTTTATAAGTTTGTAACTGATTAAGAACCGAGCAGCAAGGAGAATTAAGATGTTTAGGTCTAATCCTTCTCCAAAGAGCACGGATTTGCAGAGGAGCGTGTCAAGACAGAGTGCATAATCTACCACAGAAAGGAAAACCATCTTTTCAACGTGGAGTCTGTTTTCCCAAAGTGAGCAGACATGCACCCCACGCAGTTCTGTCAGATAAGCTATATCCTAAGTCTTCCTTGACTGCTCTGCTTAAATACAATGTAGATATTAAAGGATTTATTTTACGAAACCTACAGCTAAGGCTTCTGTTGGGTCTTCAAAATGATTTGCTGCCATGGATGTTCTTTGGGTGAGAGCCCAGCTTTCCAACCTGCCATGACAAAAGTTCACATGAACTTAGATAATACACAGGCATTAAAAGCTCTCCTCCTCCTTGCCAATATTCCTCATGCCTTTAGTGTATTCAGATAGGATGAAATGAATCTTTATAAGAGCTGCTATTACTTGAGATAGTTCCATATGTAAATACCTATATCAATTTTAAAATCTGGTTCCACATTCTTTATATGCTGGAATGTAAGATAATAGAATATACAGTTAGATGCAGTGTGGAGTTTGATGTAAAAATCAAAATCCTAAATCCCAGTGACTTCGTTTCTTTCTTTTTTTTTTTTATAATGGTAGTTCCACTGTGGGTTAGCTAAGTCTTCAGGGTAGCTTCCCCTCATGCTGTGACATTGAGATCCAGGCTGTTTATGTCTTTTAGTTTCAACATCTGAATACAGGCTCTTCTTTGTATCACGTCAGGAGTAACGAGGGTCAGCATTACACATTGACTCTTGAAGCCTCCCCTTGCCCTTACCTCAACAACTTTGAATGCCCTGGCTAGTCAGTGAACAGCAAATGCCTCTGTCTCAGGGACTGTTCAGTATGCTAAATGGGTGTGCAAATGCCACATACCTCACTTGGTATACATATAGGTAGAACCAATGACACTAATTTAAAATTCTTTGATTAGTGGTACATTCTTACTTACACATCTAAAAGTAAAACATAGCTTTGCTTACTAAAATAACTCTCTCTCCCAAATTGTTTACAGATGACTTTGTGAAATTAAGATTTTTTCGTTGTTGTTAAGACATTGTTTTATTACTTAGATGACAAGGGGTCAGTGACATATTCCATACAGGCAGGAAATGGGGTTTCACCTGAATGAGATTGCTTACGGTGCTAGGCACCAGAATTCTTTCAGTCTTCTGAGGAATTCGCAAATCTCTGCCCTCCAAAAGGAAACTAGGAATGAGAGGCATTGTTCACAAAGACAATAGAAAGAGAATGCTTTTCTCAAAAATGAATAAGACTATTAAGTGAACCTCTTCTTTGTGGTGGAGAAAGGATGCCAATAGGCTGGCCCAGAGCCAGGGAGCAAGGATCCTGTGCAAAGAGCTGTCGGGGGCACCAACCTTGTAGAAGAAGGAGTTGAGAGGGAGAAAAAGACAGGCTGGAGCCTGGGACTTGGCTCGGTACCTCCGTTCTTGCAGAAGATTCTGAAGAATGTTTTGGGGAGACCACGTGTTTAGTTTATCTTTAGGTCAATTTCTGGGAGGGGAGCAACAGATCCTGTTCATTAGATAGATGGGAGAATGGAAATAGTAAGCAGAGTCCAACAGAAGGCTACCTTGGGCAGATAAAGGTGGGGTCTCAAATTGTTGACTATGATTGTAATCTTTGACACCGAGAGAGTTGGGGTGTTGGAAGATGATGCTGGGGAGGACACTGGCCAGATTTTCCTCTGAAGCCAATGCAAAGTCCTTGTGGGGTTTGTTTCATGGTGACAGAGAAATGGATGCTCATCTTAGAAACAACTGGGGAGCAATTGCAGTAATGGTGGAGAGGCTGAGTTTAGGGACTCGGCCCCGGGTGATGATAGAGATCAACTACTTGGCAATAGAGTCCAAGGAAGTTGAGCTATGGCCGGTGGGCGTGGGAAAGTAGTGAGTGACCGGGGATAACCTCCAGGTTTCATGCTTGGGAAACTGGATAATGATGGGTCCACATTCGCTGGGGAAAACAGCAGTACAACTATAGATAAACAGAGGGACAGTTCTGTGAATGGTGAATCCAAGCCATCTGTGGCCTAAAACCGATACTCAATAATTATTCTCTGATTATGTGCCTTTCCAAGTCTTAAAAGAGAAGAGAAATGGCTATTTTCTAGTATCTGGGATTCATCTACACTGTGCTGAGATGTTCTGGATAGTATTATGAATCTGTTAGGAATTAAAATAACAGAGGCTCAACCCTCACTGAAAGTTGTCTTCTACTGAGACTTGGAGGCAATCATTATCATTAGAACCCACTGCTGTATCCTGCACAGTAAACTAGATCTCCTGGCTCTGACGGCTTGGACCGCAGCTATGTTTTCTCCATACTCTGGATTCTGTTCCTATATATCGTTCGTAAGTTATATTAGCATCTACAGCACCCACAGAGCAGAGCTCTTACTTCAGTTAGCCTCTCAACTGCCACATGCAAAATTCTCTAATGCTGATCGTCGTAGGACTGGCTTCCCAAAGCAGTGGTGGAGTGTAGGAAGTAAATGAAGTCCTGAGTGAATGTGTGCTGTTGACACCGGCACAGCCGTGTCAGGACCTCAGGGCGTCAGAGCCATAGGAGCGGCAACACCTTCCCCAGGTGAGGTCCAGAGGGATGGCAAGACCTTCCTCCGGTCTGGGTGCAGAGGTCAATAGTACACGCTGAAAATGTCCATAGCAACTGTCTTCCCCCGGGGTGTTTCCAGCCTGAAGAGTGCTCCCCTACTGACACTGGTCCTAGAGAGATCAGCCAAGCCTGCCTCCTTGTTCAGCTCTGTCTAATAACCCCACCTTCCTGTTAGGCTGTGTATAGTAAACACGCTGAGCTTCTGGGGTGCTGTGACTTCTCAATCAGAGAGCCCAGACTTCCTGATCCCAGCTTTTCTGTGTCTATGTGTCTGCCCTTTCTTCATTCCCTTGATGTCCCAGTTAGGTCGATCCCCGGAGCTGTGCAAGAATAAGGCAGTGAAAGCCGGGCAGCGGTGGCGCACGCCTTTAATCCCAGCACTGGGGAGGCAGAGGCAGGCGGATCTCTGTGAGTTCAAGGCCAGCCTGGGCTACAAAGTGAGATCCACGACAGGCACCAAAACTACACAGGGAAACCCTATCTCAAAAAAAAAAAAAAAAAAAAAAGACTAAGGCGGTGAAGGCTCCACCTCTTGGAAGCACAGGCAATCACTTTCTGTGGTTAGAAACTACTCCCACCAAAGTCATGCCTGTCAAGTTACATTGGAACTATCATATGTGTTCTTATTCTCCTCTCCCAAGCTTCAATGAGACATTGTATCAGACAGAGTTCTCTAAAGGAACAGAACCAACAGAATGGACACACCTACGACAAAAAGGACGATTTATTGGGGTTGCTTACATAATAGGGGCCGCATAACTCAACAGTGAATGACGGCATTTTGGAGAAATGCTTGCTCAAGCCAGGAAACCGTGTGCCTCAGCAGTCCCGGCCAGCACTGAAGACCTGGAAATTTCATGAGCTTCGTTAGTAGTGAGTTCCTGTTGTGAGGTCAAAGAAACTGGACTCTGTTGTATTTAGCCAACGGCAGGGGAAGCAGCGCAGGCAGACACAATCACTCAGAAAGGAAGTCTGCAGGTGTGCACACTCTGCCTTCCCCACGGCCCCCTCCGTTTAGGCTGCCAATTCACTCGAAGGTGACACCACGTTCAGGACTGGTCCCCCCCCTTCCTTCAACCCACTCGCTGTCAAGCGTGCCAGTCCTCTCTGACGCACGGACACATGGGGACACTTACTAGTCTGGGTAAGACGCCTCTTAATCCAGTCAGATTGACAACCAAAACCGTCACAGGTGCCAGGATCCCTGTCTGATCCGTCAAAAGCATCCAGTCAATGTTTGTGGGAAAACTCGTGGTTTATAAGCGCACATTACATGGAGACCCTTTTTAGAAAGGGATCTTTCAGAATCTGGAGGTGTACTTCTGTGGTGGAAACCTTGCCTACCATGTGTGAGGAACGTCAGCTGAGCTCCTAGCCCAACAAATAAGATAAATAATCAGCTGTTATTGGCTACTGTTCCTTAATCCCACAGGCTTGTTATGTTTTAACAGCCTTCACACTGATGGTACCCACATCTTCTCTGGTGAAAAATATAAAGATGTTTAGTACCATTTCTTCTTTACTAACTGTCTGGAAATACCTAACTTCATCATGTGTCTATAGCCAAGAAGTCAACACACACGTGTTGAGGCAAACAGTTCAACCTTGTTTGCGACACGTCTTCCCCCAAGCAATGTGCTAATGGTGCTTCTTACAGATGAGGAAAACATAGCAGGAAGGAGAATAACATATATTTAATTAGAAACATTCAAATTTATTCTTAATTTAATTCAGCCATCCAGCAGCCATGATTAGATTTGCGTCATGATGTATCTTCAATACTATCTATTTTCATAAATGTAAACTTTCTCAAACACTGCTCTGATGGAGCCTGACATTTTAAAATATGTCCCATTGTCCTTTTCTGTGCAGTAGACCAAGCATGGAGTGTTCACTCCTATATCATTGTCACCGTACTATCAGACCAGATGGCTACTTCATCATAGAATCAAGAATTAGGAATAATTTATGCTCTTCCTTGCTCTAGAATGTGAAAATAGGGAGCATTTGCTGCATGCAAACCAGGAAGAACAGCTCACAGCCGCAGACGCAGCCTCTGCAGAGGGCATTTGCACCGTGGCTTTTTTGTCTGCAGGAACTGAGGTGCATTCCACGGAGCACGGAACTGCAGGGCCACAGAGAAATTGTGGGAGTGCAAAAGTGGATGCTTCATCTGCAGCCGAATGAAGCCTAGAGCACCTCTCCGTTAAGGGAAGCAAGTTGCAATGAAGCAGTTCTAAAATGGGAAAGATCATATCTAACCTCCCATTGTTTCAAATTCAAGGATTTCTCCCTCCATAGGGGGGGAAATGTTGGCTTACTGTTCAGAGCAGTTGTTTTTGTGTCTGTGGACATTAACTGTTAGAAACGGAAGAGCTATTTATCCTCAGCTTGCTGAAGAGAACAGTGGAATTTTCTCTTTATTGGTCTATAAATAAGCAATCTGAGCACACCCTTTATTGGGAGACGAGCCACGGCGACTCATTACACACACCAACTGGCTCTCCGGGTTCCCTTTATTTCCTATTGCTGTGAGCATGAAGATGGAGGCATAGACAAAGGGGTGCCCTCAAACTCTCACAAGTGTCGAGACTGGGGATCAACCAGCATCCTCTAAGGGAAAGAGAAATGTGTCTAACAGCGCGAGCATCTCTGTTGAGAGAAGCTAACACAACCTTAGATGCGACAAGTCCAATGGCCGCTGGCTTCTATGCCATAAAATCACTTGTGATCAACAAGGTTCTGTAGGACATTTGGGCTTCGTCTGCATAATAACAAGCCAACTGGTTAAGAGAGTGAAACACAAACAAGGACCTGTTCCAAAATTTCAGCTCAAAGTCTGCAGGCCAACGGTCTGTTTGCATCAGTTTTTACATATCAATGATTTGTGGGTGTGAACATACAGAAAAGCCATTGAAAACACGTTAATTATATGGCCAATATAACCCGCTCTCACTGTTTAAATCTATTGAACGTGCTCGGAAGTATTAGCTTCTTCAGGTTAGATACCCACAAAACGGATAGTCATAGCAGGCAGTTGTGTTGTGTGGCAAAATGAAAAGGATGCCAAGGGGAACAGGAGGAGAGACAGAAAATTTAGCAAACTGGAAACAAGAAGAGTCAGCTGGCTCCCTCTCTGAGGAAGGAATTCTCCCTGCTTGTTCTCTGTATGGCATGCGAGTCTCACACTCCTATTAAGGATGGTACCTCTTCCATCAATATCTTGGACTATTACCAGTGTCTGAGAGAAATTTTATTGGCTGCTGCAGTTCATTGAGAATTAATTGATATGACACACTTACTCTACATGAACTCGGAAGAAAAAAAGTGAGTGATTTAATTCATTTTATGTTAATTATAAATTATGCCAGGAAACACCATTATGGATGGACTTGTTTCCAGCTTTCAGATTGCATGTGTGAGCAGTTTGTACTTCCGACACGTTGGATACTCTGACTTTGACTGACCAGCTTACACCTGAGGAGAGGCGATCATCTGGCATTCTCTCTCAGTCCTGTTAGCAACATGGCGTGTTCTTAAGCAAATTAAGCCAGGAGGAGGCCGCAAAATGGCTCACTTACCTTTATTTGTAGTTTAACCAACATTATGAGCGACAACCTCCGCAATGGACTATTTAAAATTTTTGCTCACATTCTGTATATATTCAAATAATCCCCTAAGTGTTTAGAGAAATTGAAAGGGAAGAGGGTGGGGGTGGGGCTCCTGCCAAGTCAAATGGAAAATAGAAGATTATTTTAGAAGGAGGGCGTGAAGACTTGCTTGTGAAGGCAACTTCCTGAGGGCTGTTATTTTCATTTCCTGTGCTATCCTGCCGATGAGTAGATTCTTCTCGATTCCCCTCTCAGCCTGCTAGGCTCACACTGTTATTAAAGGGAGCCCATCAGAACTGGGTAGTTGTTATTCAGGAGCGTAACTCACATCATGGGGGATGGCATGTCTTCCCACTCGTGCTGGTCCACTGATTCTAATAGCAACCTGGAGCTCAATTTCCCCCTTAAGAACATTGCATTTCATGTGGAATGTCAATTATTAAAATGCAGTGTCCCGTGTCTTACTTCTCACTAGATGAATTCATTTGCAAAACTTGCTAATTTATGCAAATGATCCTTAACCTGTAACTGCCTGGAATCTATTTTCACTGTTTCCTAGGTCTGGGTAGCTTTTGAGCCTAGATGGGGAAGGAAATCCATTACTACAGAATCTGTCAGTTTGTAATCATTATATTGGCTGTTGAGTTGTTACCAAAAAGTGTAGCACCATTACAAATAGATTTAAAAAAAAAAAAGATGGTTTCAAGTGGAAGCCAGACGACAGCTGAAAAAAAAACTAGAGATTAGATTAAAGATAGAATTGAATGGAAAGATCTGATGCCTGTATCTGCTGACACCTCTGAGTCATGTTAGAAACTAATGACCTCTTCTCTTGAAACTAACTGGTTAATAGTCCAAACAGGGTCTGTCAGCTGCTAGCAGAGGCAGATTCACCGAGTAGGCAGATACATTTCTGTGTTTTAGTGACTGCAAAACACAACAGGATCCAAATGCCAATTTAGATTTTGGGCAATTACATGAAACTTGGGCAACTTTTTAGGGAGTGTGTGAAGAAAAGACACATCTTAGGAGGCTGAGGCAGGAGGATCATGAGTTTAAGAATAGCCTAGACTACTTAGTAAGATCCTATCTCAGAAAAACAGTGCGGTGGTTGATTACTGTGTGTTCACACATCTACACGTGTGAACACTTGTATATTAGAAACATGAGGACACAGTGGGCCTGCTTGGTGTGTCTGTACTTGGGTGTGAGTCCACACATACCTCTTATATAAAGTTTTGTGGTTCCTCTCCAAACTGATTGGGTTTTGTGTGTACTTGCACATCACTGGCACTGTGTTTTAATCAACAGTTGGGAGAACCTCTTCTGTAATTTTTGCCCCCACCGGCCTTCACTTACTGTTACACGTACTCCTCTGAATGAGTAGTTGAAACGGCTCTCTGCACATCTTGGAGCTGCTTTCCTTTCCTCTTAGAGGTCAGGAGAAGGATTCTGATTCCTGGCCTGGGTCTAAAATCATGGGATACAGATCCATCACTTTTACTCAGTATTCTTTATCTTAACGAGTTTATGAAGGCCAGTTGTAGATCAGGTTAGCTGGAGAGAGCTAACTAGGGAAAAAGCTGGTGTGTATGTGTGTGTTTGTGTGTGTGTGTGTGTGCTTGCATGCCTATGTGCATGTGTGCACACCAGTCTACAAGTGTGAGAAGAGGAGGGTGGACTCACCCTAGACTATCAATGCCAACTAGTCAGCACCCCTGAAAACTTCTGCATCGTTGTTGAAACGACTATCCTTGGTCACCCTCCACTCACTGCGTATGACCTCTGACTCACATGGGTTTACACATACATGGTTACAAGTATACTAATGATCCTCTCTTCCGGCTGCTGAAATTTTCCTTTATCAAGTGTACTGGTAATTGCAAAATGGGAAGGGGTATCTGAGAATATTAGAATGGATTCTTTCAACTCTATAGTGGATTTCAATTAGAGAGAAAAAGAGAAACTGCCTTGGGTAAAATGTGCAATTTACCACTTCAAGGACCCTCCACATTCCACATTTTAACAAGAGCCCCTATTGAATCACTCACTGCTCCTGTTTCTTTCAGAGCTGTGTCTCTTTAAATCTACTGAGGAAGATATTCCTTCTGGCCCACAGGATGCCAAAATGACTCGATGATTTATTTATGCAGCGCTTGGCAGCCCATAGTCCAGATTGTGGCTGAAGCTGAATTTTATGAGCCTTCCCCTAGTGAGTATATTTTAAAATTATATTAAAAATATATTTTTTTGCAAACCTCAGTTGTGTTTGGTCTCGCCTCAGGCCCTGACAACAGTGGTGAGAGAATTTGGGAATTAATACCACTAAGGGCCTAGCTGGTGAGATTTTTACTGTGAGGGCTAACATTGACTGTTAAGCTTTCAGTAGAAGAAGGAAAGCAATACTATTCTGACCAAAATGCTTTGATGGTGAATGAGACCTTTTCTATTTGTAACAATTTACCTGGTCCTTCAACGGTTATTCATGGTGCTTCTTACAATATCCTGGGAATCATCTTCAGCGTGGGGGACTGTGATTAAAAAAAAAAAAAAGAACAAAACCCCATCCTTTTTCTCCTAAAACAGATATCTCTGAGGAGGAGAGGAGATAGACGGTGAGCAGGTAAGTAAATACTATAATACTGTAGGTAGACAGAATGGTTCCAAATCACACACATGCCCAAAAAGCCCCCAGGGCCCCAGAGACTGGAGCTGGGGTCTGTCTTAGGGGACGCTTACTTTAACGGGTAGCTTCTCTAAGATTAGGTTGGAATACTAGAAAATCTGGTAAGACAGTTTCCTAGACAGTTTTAGTTTGGCAAAAATCGAGGTCAAGAGGAGCACATGATGTAGGGCTCAAGTGAGAGGGGTTTAGAACAAAGCTCAGGAGCTAGAGGCACAAAGATTCAGACAGCGTGGTTCTGGAAACAGCTCTGCAGGTCAGCACTGCACGTCTAAGCTCCCCGGAACCAGTGCTTCATTATCAAAAGAGACTCAAGCGGCTGTCATTCGGAATAAGGGCGCCAGGGGAAGGAGGGCTTTACCCATGAATGACAGAAAGTGACCCAATAGGCATGAGAGCCTGCCCGTTCTCGTTGGCCCTGATTGGTGGTGGTAGTTAGCATTTTGTAGGCCACTATCTCTTTCTTGTTTGTTTATTTTTGGCGTTTTAGTGCAATTCACACTTTTACATCATTTGTTTTCTATATCAATTATGTAAAGTATTGCAATAACTGATGGACAACTATCATTAAAAATAATGGTGAATTTGATCTCCTTACGAACTAACCATTTCCTTTAAAAAATGCAGCTACTTCACCATTTTAAAGGAAGTCATTTTTTGAGATTAAAATTATATTACTTCTCTTGCTAGTTGAAATTTTCTGGTAATCCATTATTTCTTTTCAAGTTTTGACCAGCTTTATGTCTAGTCTTAAAACTGAAGTCATGCCTTCCAAGTATTAAGAAGAAGAAAAAAAATTTAAAAATACATGGTTGGGCATCAGGGAGGAGCTCAGAGAGATGGCTCAACCGTTAAAAGTGCCCTTTGCTTTTTCAGAGGGCCTGAGTTAGTTTCCCAACATCCATACTGGGAAGCTTCTAACTACCTGTAACTCAGCTTCTGGGAGATCCTAACCTCCGACCTCTGCACATGTGTGCGTACCCACACAGAGACATGCCCACATACACATATAATTAAAATAAAATGAATACTTAAAAAAAAAACTCTGTGGGTAGAAAAAGTGCTCACATTGATCTGCCTGGCAGCCTGCTCAAAGCTGCAGTTTGCTGAGCCGTCAAGGAGAGGATGGACTCGAGTTCAAAGCCCCTGTCTGGTTCTTATTGCCAACATGTCGAACTAAATCTGGCTGTGTTCACCACGGGCAAGAGCTGAACAGAAGCCTGGGCCTGAGTCTAGATCAGAGAAGCTGAGGGTCCTTTTCGTTTCCGCTAAAATCATAACCACGGACAAATGCTCCTAACCATCTTTAGAACTCTGCGGAAGCTCTGTTGACCAAGGAACAAAGACTTCATCATTCAACTGAAACTCACTTAAAGCATTTCAATAGCCCTTTTAAATAAACAAAGACCTATTTTCAAAGCATAAAATTTCAGGAAAAAGTTTTACGCATAGAGGAAGAGATGTAATTATTACCATGTAATGTTAATTCGAGTGTCAAAAACAAATTACTTAATTTATTGGGTGCAGGAAATATACAAGGATATTACATAAAACATGAAATAGAGATTTCCTTGCCTACTGAGTATCCAATTAATCATAATTCAAGAAAGGCCCTAAACACTGAAGTTAATGTGATTTATTATATGCAAACTTTTGAGTGGTCATCTTTTTTTAAGATTTTATTTATTTATTTTATGTGTATGAGTGTTTGCTTGTGTCTATGTACCTCACATGCAGTACCCTCAGAGGCCAGAAGAGGGCACTGGATCACTTAGAACTGGAGTTGCAGATGGTTGTGCAGCCCTGTGGGTGCTGGGAATTGAACCTGGGTCCCCTGGAAGAGCAGCCAGTGATCTTAATTCCTGAACCATCTCTCCAGCCACCAGTGAGTGGTTGTCTTTTTTAAAGATGGTATTACTGGGCTAAAGATGAAGCTTAGTGGTAGAGCATTTGCTTAATGCATGCAAGACCTTAGGTTCAATTCCCAGTATAAAAATAAATTCCCACAAAAAAAATGTATAATTTCTCTACAACAAACTCAAGCATTAGGCCTGTTAATTAAGAGTACATTATGGGGGAAAAAAGAATGTATGTTCCAGTGAAGGCCCTTACGTGTAAATGCCAACAAGAATTATAGTAATTTTGTGGTCTCAAAGTATTCTGAGTCGAAGATTCAACTTGACTGATGTCCCATGGGTCAGGTCCACAATTAAGATTTTTGCTGATCTGTTGGGAGAACTTGGCTCTAAAGAAACACATCACGGAGAATGCGGAAGATCTTGATCTTCTCTAGGCGGGGGTGTAGTGCTTTCAAGATGATGACAGATTCTGGGCTCCGTGGATGCTGTGGGTCACACTCTGAGACTATGGGCAGCTTCATCTGCCTCCCACAAGCCAGCTCCCCAGCTCACTCTATGGCTGGGCCTCCTGAAACACTTTTTCTTCCTTTCTTCTTTAAAAAAATATTTACCTTTTGTTGTTTGAGAGTTTCATACACGTAGATAATAATTTTTTTGTCCTTCTCATCCCCTATTGCCACGTCTCATTCCTCTCCCTCTTCCACTGAAACCTTTTCCGGTAAGCTCCCTTCCCACTCTCCTGTCTGTTGTGTAGGTGACACACTGAGTCTATACGGGAGTTTCCTGCATGATCATGGTTAGAGGGTATTTACAGAAGTGTGGGACTTTATAAAGCTTTTCTTACCCAGACTTAAACCTCTAAGGGGGGTTTCCTTTCCCTTTGGGACGACATTGGATTATGCTCAAACCGTTCTACATGATGGCTGGTTTCTTTGGCCTTTCTAGAGAATTCTAAGTCAAATTTCTACTGAGACTTAGAGTTTTCAGCAGGTCACACCATAGAATTAATGAAAATATCTACTGTGGGAACCAACTAAGTCGAGATTTGAATCTCAGACTTTGAGTGAAGTTGGGCAATTATTATACTATTAGAGCCTCAGTTTCCCTATTGGAGAATGGTAGTAATAATGTCTATAGAACACGGTAAGTGTTAAGTGAAGAAAGGTACCTAGCATCCAGTAAGGGCTCGGGAGTACAAGCTCCCTTACTCCTTGACACTTACCAACCCTGCCCTGTAAATCTGTCTCCATCCCGTACATCACTTCAAGTCACAAATATGCAGAGTTGGTTTTATGAGCCAGCTTCATCTGACTGCATATTTTCTCTACGATTTCTAAACATGTCGCCAGGGTTACGAAGCCACCCTCTAGTGCTAGGTTGAATTTCTTTTTTCTTCTTATTTATTTTTCCTCAAGACAGGGTCTTCCTATGAAGCACAAGCTGACCTCAGATTCAGGATCCTTACACCTCAGTGTGCCCAGCATGCCATCTGAGATATTTGAAGACTTCTGTATCAATGGGAAGGTACAGAGTAATGCTAATCTCCCTTGGCTGGGCTGAAGTCACACCCACTCACCGTATCGTACAAAGCAAGGCACAGTGGAGGATGGGGCTTCCATATATTGTCCTCCAAAGTGAGATTAAAATCCACCTGGTAGTTTGGACTTCGTTAGGATCTTTGACATGCTAAAGCTGCAATTCAAAAAGTGAACACTTTGGGGCTAATGCCTACCGAGTCCTGGAGCTACTACTACTGAAAATAATCAAGTTCCTTTATTAATTCATTTATTCTTTTCCCATCTGGGGTAGCCACGTCACATTCACAGCGATAAGGGTTTCCTTCCATTTAATTAAGGCACCGTCTGTGAAGCAGGATTCCGAGTGGACTTGGTGATTCCTGGCACAGCCTCCTCCTCCAACAAGATCCAGACAGGATCAGTGTTGCTCCTCCAAGAGTTATACAATGGAACAGGGGGAAGTTATAGGTAATCCCTTCTTCCAAACTAGCTTGAAATAAAAATTAAATGGGCCTTGAGCGTTTGTGAATTGCGGTGTTTCATTGGGCCCATGGAACACTAAGTGGAGCTCAGAAACAGGGTGTTAATTCAGGCCTAATCATTTAATTCCTCTCTGTTATGGGCTGTATTTATTGCCCTCCTGGATCTGTTTTCTATGGCCTGATAAAGAGAGTGATTCTCTGAAGCTCAGTCAGGGACCGTTTTATTTATATCGTTAGTTAGTCCAATAAAAGCACCGGCTTCAGATTCCTGCTGTTATTTTCGGTTTTGTAGCCCTGTTGTTAACTATGAAAATGCTGATAGCAATATCCGGGGCTGGAGTTGCTTTGTGCTTGAGTGGGGGATCGTAAGGAGTGGGGAAGGTCAAGACCAAGCTGACTGTAGAAAGTCAAGTTTGGGGAAGCCAGATGCCAACTGGGAGGCAAGTCATGTTTCAGCAGCAGACAGGCGCTCTCCGCTACTGCGTGTGTTCATGTCGTGAAAAACTTGATAGTTGTTTTTAAAAGTAAACCTGGTCCCTTTGAAGCTGTGGGTCTGGCTGTGAACAGGAGCAGTTTCCAAATTCCCTGACATCAAACCTCACCTCCAGTCTACACAGAGCAGGAATAGTCCTGAGTTTGAACAGAAGGATGCATCTGTAAAGCTGTTTAGGTGGAGCAAGGCGAAGTGATGAAACCCAACGGCATCCAAACATGACACGTCGAGCCTCTTTTTAATTTTTAAGTTTTAACTGCATATGTTTCCCTAAGTCGCTAAAGTGTTAGAGAGAGATCCTGAATTAGGAAGCAATGATGGGAAACAGATGTATCGAGGTCACTTGAATTAATGTGATGGCAATCAGAAGATAACGTAGGTATGTTAATACAACACACTGTGTAATTGCTAATGCTTCCAGTGGAGTCAATGTGTAGCTATCCATGTAATAACCGATACTATTTCATAGCAGATATGCAATTAGCTCATCTCATTGGTGTGTAGTGCGTAAATGAAGCAAATCATTATTGTTGTTTTAACACACAGAGGTGTGAATGTTTTAAGGTTTGACAGACCTTTATACCAGCCTGTCTCAAGTTCACATTTAGCAAAAGAATGTGAAAAATATAAGCAGACGATGGTTTCTATGATTTTGCCGGCATTTAGATGTTTGGAGTGATTAACACTACAGGATTATATTTGGGAATACGGCGGAAATTGAATCATCAAAATTTCTTGGAAGTATATACATCAATAACTCTAAGTCCCCCTTCTATTGAAAGATAAGAAGTGCATTCATTTTGCCAGTAAAGATTCATTGAATACTTCCTATGGGAGAAAGACTGCCAATGACTTAGCTCAGGCCTTCAAACACTGCATAGAACCCAGTGATTGTGGAAATCTGATCTGCTGCAATATGGCAGGAAAAGGTGGCAAAGGTGACTAAAACGTCCATAATCCCAAAGCCACCTGCTCTAAGTGAAATGAATGATCTGTCTAGTAATCCTAAATGCAGAGAGATGTACTTCCATGTTGTAGAAAGAGTAGGGACTACTGTGTGGGGGAAGATCTAATACATAGAAACAACACGGAGTACATTAGCATTTATGAACCACCTGCCTTATACTGTCACCGTTGGTCTTCAAAACAGTCATAGGACAGGCACTTCCATCCTACCAGTGTGATAAGTGAGCATCAAAAAGCCCATGTGATTGGTCTCTGGAAATGGTAGAGTCAGGTCTTCTCATCCCTAACCCAGTGTGAGTCTATGAAGTCAAGATAGGGAGAAGTTATATAAATGAGTGGCAGGGAGCTTCGTTCAGGTCCCTGTTAGTTCAATTTTTTTTGTATGTTTGATTCTCTAGTGTCAAATCTTCAATGTTAGATTAATTTTTAATTAATGGGTAATTTTAAAAATTGAAAGAAAACTTGGGAACATGCAGGAGAGCTGTAGAGAATAGTGACGACATTAGACGTCAGTGGACTGGCAGGAGAGGATGACGTGGTAGCAGAGGTTCAGCATCTTGGGGACAGGGTGTCTCTGAAACAGATGACCTCCAGAGGGAAGCCACAGGATGTGTGTGTTAGTGGACAGTCCCCAGATGGGAAAGGCCTTAATGCACAGTCATCTTTGACAAATGCAAAGAATGATTGATGGTTTCAGGGAGGAGAAAGGTGTCATTACACAGGCTTTTATGAGGATTTCCTGGTGGTTCTCAAGAAAGAGTAACGATTATTGGCATAGTTGCCAGCTATCAGCCCAGAGCAATTGTCCAAGTGTAAGGGAGAACTTACGCTGCTCAGGAGAGTAAACAACCACAAAGATTTACTAATTCTCTGGTGGATTAGGGAAACTATTTTTAAATGTCCTGAAGCATTCAAATAAACCAACCATGGCTGCTCTCCCTTCTTGAGAAATACTCCAAATTTCGACTTGGCTTTCAACATACATGAAAGGAAAAATTATGTTATTATGTAAAATCTAGGGTAGTAACCCATTCCTTATTTGGTGATTGTCTTAGTTATGGTTTCTATTGCTGTGAAGAAATACCATGACCATGGTAACTTTTATAAAGAAAAAAAACATTTAATTGGGGTAGCTCGCTTCTAGTTCTGAGGTTTAGTCCATTATCATCAAGGTGGAACATGGCAATGTGCAGACAGACACAGTGCTGGAGAAGTAGCTGAGAGTCCTACATCTTGCAGGCAACAGGAAGTAGTCTGGTATACTGGGCATGACTTGAGCATATATGAGACCTCAAAACCCACCCCCACAGTGACATACTTCCTCCAACAAGGCCACACCTATTCCAACAAAGCCACACCTCCTAATAGTGCCACTCCCTTTGTGGGCCATTTTCTTTCAAACCACCACAATGATTAATACATATTTTTATGATGTTGATGAAAATATTATCCTACTCAAGCAAGAAAAAATATTCCTATCAATATCTAGCTTTTTTCAAATATCAATATTCTTTTTAAAATATGGTTTATAAAACTGATTTAACACTTCTTTGTATTTTCAATATACCAAAGTAGATCAAATGAATACTAGATATGGAGGTCAGTATAGGGTTTTTATTTGTTTTATTAGTCATATAAAACACAGCATAAGATAGGATACAAGTATGAATGAAGAATGGTGTTTTGAGCTGAAATTAGGGTCTTTGTTATAGAGAATTTTATGAAATTGTACTTGCCAAGGGTTACAATATTAATTAATTGAACAATGGATATTTAAGATGAGTAAATTGTATTATTCCTAGATAATCTTGGGCTAAAGGCTAAGCTAAGATAAATTAGCCATCAGGGTTACTGAACACTTCAATATAAGTTGTCATACTGGCTGACTAAACTTAATGAGCAGGCTCCTTAATGCTTCTGGATCTTGGTTTTCTTATCTGGAAAATGGGAATAGTATAATGCAGTGCCACAGAAAAGCCTGAAGATATTGGTTGAAGGGACACTAGCCCGCTCGGGCATGTGGCTCTGGCAGGCCTTGCCCTTCTCTCCCATTCCCTCTGCCTTGCTAAAAACCATTAGATTACATTCCTAAAGCTAGCCACCAAGGTCCATTCCCTTATTTGGCCACTTCTTCCTCCTGAGACTGACTATCAAAGTCCAGCAATCAGAAGCCCCCTTTGGCTCACATAATTAACATGCCCAGTTAAAATTAAACACCTCATCCTAACACGGGGCGGGGGTCCCCCTTTATTTCTATAAACCACCATTTTCTTATGTGCCACATCTGTCTCCTCTCCATCCAGAGGCAGTCCTTTGTCTTCTGGGACAAATACTCCTGCCCCCTTTCCCTTGTCCCCTTCCCCTTCTCTCTCATCCCCTATCTCTTTTACACAGCATCCTAGGCCATTCTAACACAGACCTCCCCTTCTCTCAAAAGTTACACCTGCAAGGTCATTTGCTGCTGTTTTTCTGCCTGAGTTAGGATGCAGCCGCTTTAACTTTTCTTCCCCCACTTAATAAATGGTCTCCCAAAAAACCAAAAATAAATAAATAAATAAATAAAAAATAAAGCGTCTGTCTGTGAAAACAGGTGTGGTTTGTACCTAATACAGGGTCTAGGAGGAATCCCTGTTGTTTGGGGGTCCCCTTCATTGGTCACTGCTGGAACTCATCCCCAATGCCTTTTGTGTGCCTTGGCACTCTAAAGCACACAACATTTTCCTCAGGTCTTTTGGCAACACCTCATGTTTTCCATTTGCCAGTATTCTAGCCACCTGTCCTGAGTTCCAACTCATCACACTTAGTGGCCTTGTCTTGGCAAAGCTGATGCCCACAGCACACCATTTTATGGTGAATGAACTAAGGATGTTAATACATATAGTAGCAGTCTCTCAGGGCTCTTGTTTGTATTCTAACAGGGTTTAAAAGGTTTGCTCCAAACTGTGAAAATGGTATTCATTTTAATTTCCTCAACTGGGAAACTGAGAATGATTCTGGCAGGGAGATGGGGGAGGGGAGCCAAAATCATGCCTGCATGTAAGGCCAACTCTGGGGAGAGCCTGGCTTTCTGATGGTCCCTGAGTGGCTCCCTCATCAATAGCTGATACTGTGGCTGCTTCAGCAGGAAGCCTGTTTCTCAGATCCCAGCTCTGCTCATCAGAGGCATTTTTCTGGCTAATACACATGTCATAGCCTCTTCCCCATCCAGCACATGTGAATGATGCTCTTGTTGGCTTCCTCGTCTAAGCTTTCTACAGACTCTACAGAGAGGGCTATGTCCTGGCGTCTAATGTTCTACTTAGAGTAAGAGCCCACTGGTACCTCCTCCTGTGTTTATAAACATGAGCATCCACTGACAGACATGCTTCCTGTCGCCAGAGAACAGAGCTTCCCTGCATCCCTGTGTGATGAGCTGTTTCCACTCGAACCAATCCAATGGTGGCACTCACATCCTTGGGCCCTGGCGCCTACCTACAGCTGTGCTTACTGAAGTGAGACTGTAATTTGCTACAGCATGCCAGAGTATTAATAGACAATTATTTATTGCAAATCTGAACCATTTATACTGTTTACCGGCTGACACAATGTAAAATTTTGATCCAAATGTTAATGTGTCCATGACATTGCATAATTCTGTTCCGTGCATGGTTTTTCTCTTCTAAATGAATCGAATTTGCAGTACAAGGAAATGGCATTTTTAATGGATGAATGATTTACAGCCTCAAACTTAGAAGGCTATTATTTGTGTAACTAGGGGAGAACTGACTAATTGCAATAACACAGCAAATTAGACAAATTTAAGATTGTATTGGGAACAAATTCATGGGGAGAAAATGGAAATAACTCACAAAGTTCTTAAATGGTAATTGAATAAATCTCACTTTAGCTTTCCAGGGCAATTGTATTTTGGGGGGAGATCTGATACCTTTGAGGCCAAACCGACTTATAAATATTCAATCAAATAGAACAGAGTTAAAATCACCTCTTCATAAAGAACCATATGTGTGGGAGACAGCACTTCCAAATCACTCCACAAATGTTTTCAGCACTTGGGTGAAAACAAAAAGTCTTATATCTACGTGATGTGCAGAAAAAATGTGCAGGTTTTTTTTTTTTTTAGCATATTTACCTTCTATTTGTTGAGCATGCAACAACAATGCCGAGGAAGAATGATTTCATAATAGAAATCTTCATGATTTTTCAAAATAAAAATGTGCATCAGCAAAAATAATATCTTTTTCTTTCTGAGTTATTCCTCTTAGGCTGTTTATATCGATTCCTGTTATTGCGTTACCTCTACCCACAGAGAGATTGTTAAGATAAAAAGTGCCTCAACACAGCTCTAATTAAATCTCTGAGAGCTAGACTGGGGGTGTCGAAACACAAGGACATTCAATGTGAAGGTTCCTTCAGCATCGTAGTCCATGGGGATCTCATAAATTAATGATGAGAAAAAGACTGATTTGGAGGGGTGCTCTAAGAACAATAAAATATTTGTGTGTCCTTCCAAATGAAATAAAAATGGTCTTCTCTTGAACAGATGGCAGATCCTCGCTCTCACTGGAGTCAGTGACTGCTTCCTTGTTTTTCTTTCCTGCTCTGGCCATCAGTAGTATCCCTTCCAGTCTGCTCACTACAATTTGGCTAGTCATCTTTCTTACTATGTAACTTACTTTGCTTCTTTCTGTTTCAACTCCCGCCCCCAATATCAGAATAAACACACGCATGTGTGTGTGATGGACAGTAGTCTGTCTGAACTCCACAGCCCTGTCTACTTATCATCTTGCCTCTTGGTCCCCCTCTTCCCTAGTTCTCCTCTTCCCAAACAGTTGGCTCACCCTACAAGGGTACAATAAACTCCCATGACTTGTAATCCCAGAACAGATCACATGCTGGTCTCTAATGTTAAATCTCTGTATATTTCTGCTTCCTCTCTCCCATGGTGCCCTCTCCACTCTGATTAGCTCTTAATGATGCTTCAGGGATGGGTTCAGAGGACATATACCCTAGGAGGCCTCTGCTGAGCTTATGGACCAGTTGACTGCCTCTCTTCAAAAGCCATCTAGAATTCCAAAGTTCTTATCACTGCACAGCTACACCCAGTTGACTCATCGATTCTCACCAGCTCTACTAGGCTGGAAGCTCCTGGAAGGCATGGCTGTCCTTTGACTTGGTGTGGTCATAGTAAATACAGGAGGAAAAAGTGAAGTATCTCCTGATTATCTACTTTGTCCAAGAATTGAACATAGCCTCCCCCCCCAAAAATGCTCTGTATGTTTTCCCTTCTCTCACATAGACTAGCTTATAATTAAATCAAATAAAGCTCCAAGAAATAACAAAGCAGAATATGATAAGGGTCACAAGAAAGACAAGGTTCAATACTGAGCTTGCAAATAATTGGGATTCATGATTTTAAAACCATCATTAATTCATTTACTTACTTTCAAACAAAAATGGACCTGGAATCAAATCTTTATTCAAGCATTTATTAACCACGTGATCTTAGATGATTTACCCAACCTAAGCTAAATTTTACTAACTTTTTTAAATGAAGGCAATAATGCTTACCTTAAAGGATGCTGAGATGATTCAGTGTCATCACACAAAAAGGGCCAAGTGCTTAAGGAAGGCAGCAGGCAGTTGATGAGCATATTACTTCAAGATACTGTACACTTGCTTCCTCAGACCAGCCCATTGTATTGCAGGCTTAATTTCTCAATGTCCTATATCTCAACAACTGGAAAACATCTTCCACTACAAGTCTCTCTGTGTTTTATTAAAACTTTAGAGACCCAAGGGTAGAATCAAAGTTTACCCGATGCAGCAGTTGAAGACTTCTGTTGAGATCGAGTTGGAGAACTTGAACCAATCTGATTTCCTTTTGAGAAAACACCCATTGAGTTCTTGGATAGACCCTTGTAGTATCCATCTTTTCTTCCACAGACCTTCATTAAAAATGGAAAAGCATCAGGGGAAGTGGAGCGCATCAGCGAAGGCAAGTAATGATGCAACAATTGGTTGAAATGGGAGCCAACTGGCCTCTTAAAGGTAGTGCCCACGTTGGATTATAGGGCCGAGCTCTATTCCTCCTCTAACTTAACTGATATGTGAAGCCAAGACTATCATGTACTGTTTATACTGGGCCAGGGTTTATATGATAGTCAAGAATCTGGGCTGCAAAATCAGAAAAGACTCATACAATTGTGTGATTTTATACAAATTTCTAAATCTTTTATAATTCCTGATTCTTCAACCATTCTACATGGATTATAAAACCCAGCTTGCAAACTGGCTTTGCAGGTCAATTGACATTATGCACATAACCCTTAACACAGAACTCAAGCAAAGAAGTTTTTTGTCATTTTGCAAATAACTCACCAAATCTGTGGCATTTGACAGTACATTAAGTTAAGAGCACCTGTTTGGAAAAGATTTTATATCATTCATTCTTAGCTGGGTACCCACTGCATACTCATTGGACAATGCAATGGGACAAGTGTGAATCACACATTCAAGAGACAGATCAGCAAGCCTCAGAGTCCTGAGTCAATGCCCATAGAAGGTTTGGATGACTCCTGACATAGCCAGTTACAACCTTCAGTAAATGACATCTCTTAGTCTTGCTTTCGTTGCTAGCAGACAAAGTTCATATATAAAGAGCATTAACCAAAAAAAAAAAAAAAAAAAAAAAAAAAAAGAGGAACATTTGCAGACTGACACAACAAAGCCAGGAATATTACTTGGCTTAGTCTGAGAAAAGCCTTTGATTCTCTCTTAAGTAATTGTTTCTAAAGTAAAATAAAAAAATACTGATAAGACCAGAAGAGACACAAGGCAGAGCCGTATTAGATTATAAGGCTTGAAGCGTGCACCACTGCAAAGGAGTGCTTAGGAGCTGGAGAAATGGCTCTGCTCATGGACTGGAGAGTGGTTTGCGGCACCCATGTCTGGTGGCTCACAACCACCTATAAGTGCAACTCCAGGAGATCTAGTTCTTTCTTTTGGCCTCCATGGGCAGCCCTCTTACCCCTATAAATAAAAACTAAATCTCATTTTTACAAAGAGTATTTATACGTCATCTACATATCTGTAATAATACAATCATCTTGCATTAACTATTTCGTGGTAAAGGAATCAAATTCGTTAATTTCATTAATGAGACAATGCTGTTGATTTCTGCAGCCATCTTTAGAAATTTTCAGTTTTCTAATGCTTGGAGCCTCTAAAATAAGGAGTAGCTAGGGACCCCCCCCCCTCTTGACTCCCAAGCATCATGACTTTCCTGAGTCACTTATCTGGTTGATGGCCAACTTTGAACAACATGGGGAAACTGTTCCCTCTTGGTACTAAGTGTATTTCTTTAATTCTATATCCCATTTAAGAGGGAAGCTATAAACAGGGATATATTGGTCAAGAGCTACTTTTTAATTATGTCCAATGGAAGAATTCTGTGGGAGATGCGGAGAGCTGTGTCACTGATGAACATCAGGAGGAATTCAGATTTTATATTATTTGTTCTAAACCAGAACATTTTACTTATTATTCATAATACGTGTTGAAAGCAGACACCAAAATGGCTCATTTGGAGCCTTTCTGTGCTTGCCCGCTAATGCACATTAACGCCAGTACACATTCTGTATTACAGATCCATAAAATGCATTTGCATAATATTGAAATTATAATCCCAAATGTGTACTAAAAACCTTTATGAAAAATTGTTACTGCTCAGCTACTATACAGTGGCTAATTTTTAATCTTCAGCCTCTCAGCCGCAAGTAAAGATGGGGTATTCTTTAAGTAAAAATCTCACAAGTGAGAGCCTGGAGCCTTCACGTCCTTCTTTGAAGGGGGCTATTGTTAGGGAGAGGAATCCACTACCCCAAATGTCAAACAGTTCTTTTTTTGTAGGTGAATGGCTTGATCTTTAGACTAGTTAAAAGTTCAACTGATCTGCCTTCTATCAGTAGAATAAAGGTTTCATGAGCACAGAGGTACATGCCTCTTCCCAGTCCCTGGAGAAGCCCTCTGGTGACTAACCAAAGTGGCTGGGGCAGTGGTGAGTATTTTGCAGAGAATTCCACTGTCCATGTATATGCTTGACACTGTGATGGACTCTTGAGAAAACTGTAGAAATGAACTCTCATAATAATTCAAGGGTAAATAACCCTCCACCCCGTCTTCATAGAGGCTTGGCACCTGCCAACTCCCATCCCTCTGACGCTAACCCCTATCCGTTGGCTAGCCCACTCTATCAGCTTGCATACAGCAAACACCATTGTGAATATCCATGTTTGAGTTTTCAAAGGATTCCATACCTATACTTTCAGATAATTCTCTGAAAGTTCCTGGTGAGGCTTTGGAGAACAAATACCACTAAACTGCACCTCCGCCAGGTCCATTTGACATATGCTTTAGTAAGGAATCTGACAGCGGCTTCATAGGGTGCCACAAGAAAGTGAGCCTTCATCTCCCTATCATTCTGCAATGCTCGTCTATTAGTCTTAGCCCCTCTTGCCCTCCCCAGGGTCTCAGGCAGAGCATATGTTCTACTCAACCTCAGGTAGTTTTACCTAGTTTACCCAACTGTAAAAGAAGGAAATATTCTCTGGTGATCTCCTACCAAACTATCTTCCATCTCCACCCTCTTCTAAAATATCCAATTACAAGAAGAGAATACAACCCAAATCAAAAACACTTACTGCCTGCAAGAAGGCCCTGTATACCAGTGGCTTTCAGGAAATGGTCAAGAGGAAACCAGGGATACAACAAATACCCTACTTAACTTTATTTGGAGCTCTTGGTCTAGAAAAGGTTTCCTCATTTCCAGTTGTTAATTATTTGTTTTTCATATTTGATTTTAATGAATGTTATATAGGGCAGAGTACAAATTCAGAAGGTATAGTAGTTCAAAGTTATTTCTTATTCTTTGGAAAGATTGCCTGTCTTCAGTTTGTTTGAAAAAATGTAAACCATCATGTACTATGTATGGAGATCTATACCTGACTTCTCATTCATATCACAGAAATCTTTTTATAAGGATGTGTAAAACTGTCTTTTAGCAGAGATGTGCCATAACTTACTTAATCACCCTTCTTCTGACATAGGTTGTTTCTGTTTTATTTGCTGTTCTAGACATGACTACTCATAATCATTACTTCACAAATTTTCTTGAAATGTGTAGATAAATCCATAAGATGAAATGCTGGGACTATAAGTTTTAGATCAGAGAATAAGTACACTTTTCATTTTTGGTAGATTTTGAGAAATTGTGTACCACAGAAACAGTACCAATTATACTCCTCGCAACCCAGAAGTGATGGTCCCCAGGAGCGCCTTAGTTTAACCTTTTAGAAGCAGAGATTTAGGGAAGGCTTTCTCAGTCACCTGGGCTAGTAGATGCCTGCTAGGGAGCTAGCCTGGTCCTAGGCAAGTGACAGAAAAAGACTATGAATTTCTTGACAAGCCCTGTCAGCAAGTTTCCAACACTCTGTAATAGACCCAAACATGTGGGTCTCTCATCTGCTGCTAAATGTCTCCAGGAGGTAAATTCCACAGCCTTCTTGGGTAACCTATGTGGGTTCTTCATGATTCTTCTCAAAGGGAGGGCATTTTCCCTTCTGCTAATATAAATCTTCTCTACATGTATCTACTTGTAAAAAAAAAAAAGTGTGCTAACATTTTCCCAGAGCAATACAAGTTCAGCTAACTACAGTAAGGTGCTATAATTTCATAGCCCAAGTATTCATCTTCTTTTAAAAAAATCACATATCTCATAATTCTTTTATAAACCTTTAGTATACATATATATATACAGAGAGAGAGAGAGAGAGAGAGAGAGAGAGAGAGAGAGAGAGAGAGAGAGAAGGGATAATATGTACTTTTAATTTTACCCTGCATTTAATTTAACAATGGAAATCGTAGTGTGTAGAGGTGTGTGTGTGTGTGTGTGTGTGTGTGTGTGTGTGT
>CABHPH010019265.1:0-17477 GCA_902168325.1 Peromyscus nudipes | reverse complement strand
TTTTAGGCATTATTGAAAGGAGGGAACTGGCCCTTGTGCTTTCCCCCATGCTAATGATGAATCCCTAACGCCAGTGTAGCGAGTGTTACTAGCAGGTGGGGGCTCTGCTAATCAAGGGCTAGATGAGATGGGGAGGCGTTTCTGATGAGGTCAGTACCCTGATGGGAAGAGACCCAAGAGAGCATTCTTTGCCTCCATACATCCAGGCTTCCAGATGCTGAGAAATATATTTCTGTTGTTCAGCCACCCGGAGTGTGAGATTTTGTTATGGCAGCTGGTAGACAGATATAGACACGGTTCTAGAATATTGATAGTGCCCTAAAAATAGATACAGCTTTACATTCTTTTGTCTGTAAAGATGGCAGAGTGAAACCAGGCTCTCTGCATCAGACAGCTTCCTGTCTTCTCTTTTCCTATTGATGATCTACAGCTAAGTCGTACGTGATGTGTGTGTGTGTGTGTGTGTGTGTGTGTGTGTCTAGCATCCCTCAGTCTTTTCCACTGTTATGGTGCAGGGTAGAGTTGCAAGCCTGCTTCAAGGCTCATAATCTGGGTGTAGACTCCAAGTTAGCATTCAGCTTCTTAGTCACCATCATCAACTCATAATCAAGCCAGTAGCTTCAACCTTTTCCTAAAGCACTTAGTGGCTTGTGCTTTTCAGTGCCCCTGTCCTGGTGTGTGCTGCTTCTGCCCTTTCATCCTTTACCACCGTTCATGCCTTTACCACCGTTCAGCATTGCTCTGTGATGTCCCAGTCAGAGCTGCCTCTGAGCGCGCCGCATCCTTAAGCCTTCAACTGTGTCTCTTTGGACAGCATTTACCCATGAGCTTGACTAGTGTAGCGCTTCTGCCTGTGAGGCAGTATTAGATTCTGTCGTTAGGATAAAGCATTGACTCTTGTGTCAAATGCCTTGACTCTAAGCAGCGCAGCAGCAGTCTCAAGGCCTTTCTTGGCTGCTCTGGAATCCTTGCTGCTTCCTTTTGAATGCATCCAGGAGGCTACATTCAGCTGAGCATCCGTGGAAGAGTGTGTTCATTCATCGTGTTACTGTAGAGTTGCATGATCTCCCTGGACCATCCCTGGAAAGGTCATTCCCATTCTTCTGGAATAACAGGCTGTGCTGTTCCTAGTTCTCATGAATTAATGGCTATGTCTGTGGATTGAATTCCTAGGGGTGGAATCCAAGGATGCACACATGCACAATTTTGATTGGCATGGACAGATTCCCTTCATCAGGTTCTATTTTATTCTCAGAATGTGGGACTGCCTGTTTCCTATCCCTTGACCAAATGTTTTATTCTTTGCCATGTTATAGGTGGAAAATTAGAGAATACAATAATTTTCTGGGTCTTGTAGTATGTGTTAGACTAGGACCTGAGTTTGTCTTATAATTTCAGAACTTGTTTGCCTCCTGAATGCTGCTGTGAAACGGATATATTGCCCTGATGGGTCAATAACTGGTGAATTTAGGTGTGTGTGTGTGTGTGTGTGTGTGTGCATGCGTGTACATGTGGAGATCAGAGGTCAACCCCAGGTGTTTCTTAGAAGCCTTTCAATTTATCTTTGGAGACAAGGTCTCTCATTGAACCTGGAGCCCACTGATTTGGCCAGGCTGTCTGGCCTTGGAGCCCTAAGGATCCTCCTGTCTCTACCCCCATGCGCTGGGATTTTAAGAGTGTGCCATCACCTGGCTCTTTATGTTGTTGCTGGAGATGGAGCTGTGTCCTGTCCTTCTGCTTTCATGGTTACTGAATGAGCTGTTTCCCATCTTCTCTTCTAGAGTGCAAACATTTTTTTTTTCCTGGAAGGGAATTTCAGATTTAGAGAATTAAAAAAAAAAAAAAACATTAGGTACAGACTTGAAAATGCATGTCTGATAACTAGACGGTAGGGCTGAGACACCTGTCAGTGCAGGCGGACCAGTGCCTGGGGCTCCCCAGCTCTGAGAAGTCTTTCTGAAACATTGGGATTTGCCCTGCCTGTACTAGTGGCCACCACTTGCCCTGCAGGCTTCATGGAGCAGCCCCTGTATGAAATGCATGACCTTAGTTTTTGCTACTGAGTATTTACAGCAGCTGGAGCCTCCTCGGTGGGTCACTTTTGTGCTGTGGTTTCCTGGAGGAAACTGTCTGCGGCTTTCCTATCCAAACCACATAGCCTATGTCAAGGTGTTGCTGATTTTTGCACACTGTCAAAGAGGTGGCCTAGGTAGGTGAAGTTGGGTGTGAGGAGGCCCTGCCATGGTAGGATGAGTGACTGCTGATCAAGAAGTCATGGACGGGTGTTGTGAAAGCAGTTGTCTCTCAACCCGCTCTCTCTCCTCTCAAACCATCTCTTCCCATGCTTTAAAAAACACTTTTTTTTTTCTTGAATTCAAATCAAACAACCATTTGGCTGTTTTGTATGCTCTTCTTTGCTGATTATCTAAACAGAAAGTGTGGAAACTTCTGTGAGGCTCCAGTTAAGACACTGACTGCTCTAAGACACTGACATGATCACCCTGCCTTGTCGTCCTTCCTGCCAGGCTTCCAGTTCACCTGAGGCAAGTGGCATTTATCCTGATAGCAATGAGGCAGTATACCCTTGTGGTTAAAGGAACTTCCCAGCCCCATGGTCAGCAAGTAACACAGTAGATGAAACACAGAAGAGTGGAATCTGATAGGTCCTGATCCCAAATGGACTCTTTCACCCATGCAGGCAGGGCTTGACTGACTGTGAGGTACCAGCATTTGGAGGCAGGCTGGAGTGAAATATGCACATCACACCTGACAGGAGAGAATTGCATACTGATCACTGCCTTCCTCTGACCTTTTCTTCTTTGATGTTGACACCAAGCCACTCTATCTTCAGAGAGTGTGAAGCACCTGAACGAATGCTCAGGGTTCAGCTGCACAGTGTGTAATGCAGAGACACAACCTTCTGGAAGCAGCTCATGGTGATGACTTCTGTGGATTAAGTGGGAAATTAAACCCTAATAAATACACATGCTTGTTAAGAGAATACAAGGGCAGATACATCCTGGAAGAAAAAATGCAAATAATATATTGAATAGAGGATTAGTATATCTAGTACATAAAGAATCCCCGAAATTCAACAGTGAAACAAACCATTCAACTAGAAAATGTAAAAAAATAAAAACAAAAAATGGAGAGATGGTTCACCAAAGAGGATGTGCAGGTAACCAATAAGCACACAAAAAACAACCATCGTGGGCTGGGGATGTGTCTCAGTGGGAGAGTCCTTGCCTAGTATGTGTGAGGCTCTGGGTTTAAAACTGCAGAAAAATAAAACCCACAACAACAATAACAAAACCCTCCACAGTTAGATATCACTAAAATAAAAAATAGAAATAGTAAATGCTGTGTGAAGTTGGGTCACAGGTGCTGGTGGGAAAGGAAAGTGGGGCAGCCCTCCAAAGACATGTTGACAGTCTCTTAGAAAGCTAAATCAGGAGTTGTGTGAATGGGCAGCTGCACTTGAGGCCATTTATCTCAGAGAAAAGAAGATATGGTCATTCAAAACCTGTTCATGTATATGCGTAGTAGTTTTATTCTGGAAGCATCAGGATGCCACTCAAGGGCAATGGTGAGACAAAACAACCGTGGTCTGTGTGCGTGGTGGGTGGGAGATGAGTTGAGTTCTCCTGTCTTTCAAACCTCTGCCACTCTTTTTTTTAAAAGATGATTTAGTTTTAATTGTGCATATATGTGTGTGCACGTGTGCACATGTAAGTGTGTATGTGCATGTGAGTGTAGATGTTGTCTGAGGAGGCCAGAGCTGTCAGATGCCCTGGAGCTGGAGTTAAAGGTGGTTATGAGCAACCTGACATGGGTGCTGGGAACGGAACTTAGGTCGCCTGTAAGAACAGTATGTGCTTTTCACCTCTCAGCCATCTCACCAGGAGCCGCATTGTTTATTCTCCCCCTTCTCATGTCTGTGTTTGATTGGACTTCACGTTACCTTTCCTCAAATACATCCTTTTAGGGATGCATGTGGCTGTGACAACTGATGCCACTATCTCTCTACCTCAGCAAAAACCTCACAGCCTTCCCCGACCCCACTACATTAGAACAGTCTATCTAAGACACAAATGAAGGAACCTTGGAAAGTTATGAACTTTTCCAAATACAGTTGGAAATTCATAAATTGCTTTCTGTGAGGAAGCTGTGAGAGATTTCTGTTTGCAGTTTTAAGGTCAGGAAAGACTCCCAGCCCCACAGGGATTGTGTGGCACAAAGTATTGGCTCTAGAGTCAAAAGATCTTTATGTCTTGCTTCTAACAAGAGGGGGTGTTCTTGGAAAACTCACTGAATTTTTGTGAATTTGGTGTTTTTACTTTTAAAGTTACTTTATTTTTAACTATGTGTGTGTGTGTGGGGGGGGGGAGTATTGCATGTGAGTGCAATGTCTTCAGAGATAAGAAGAGGGTGTTGAGCTGAAGTTCCAAGCAGTTGTGACATGTCACATGTGGGTGCTGGGAACCAAACTTGGGTCTTCTACAAGAGCAGGAAGTGCTCTTAACTGCTGAGCCGTTTCTCATCCCTCTTGGTTTTATTTTCAATGAAACTGGAGCTAATGAAGCAGTGTGTCCCTCGAGATCACAGGGACAGCAGGTGAGATACACCGTGACACTGCTCTGCAGCCTATAAGGTATCACATCTATGGGGAATACAGCTGTGTAAACAGCTTTCCTGGAACTTGAAGAAAGCACATCACTGCCTGAAGACCTGGCAGGTACGAGGTGGTCATGCTTGTGACCCCCCTGGGTGAAGTCCAGCCTGAGACAGCCCACTTAGGTCTTCATGGCAAGCTGTACTAACCTCAGACACCTGCCCCACAGTGCAGCCTGTGTGTGGTGGGGTGCCTCGAGTGGGGCGGGGCAGGCATGCACATCGTGCCTTGCAGATAAAAGCCCTCTCAATCTCCCTGCTCTCCTAGGAGCAGTCTGCACTCCTAGGAAGGAGGACAGGAGAGAGAAGTCAATTTCTGGTAACCTGCCAAAGCCTTCCTCAGCCAGTCTGCTTACAGAGTGACCCGCATGACAAGTAGAAGACTGTGAGAGGCAGATGGATCGTGTCAGCTCAGTGCTTTGTGGCTTTTGTGGCCTCAGAGCAGTCAGTGACAGGGCTGCCAGATTGCTAGCTTTCCGGGGAATGCTGGGTCAGCCAAGAGGCTGAGAAGTGAAGGGAACACAGGTGCCAGGGGGTGGGTGGGGTGGCATCCAGGGGGACACTAGAGCCCTCTCTACTTACATTAATTCATGTCTTAGCCAGCCCAGGCCTCATCTGCTGCAGTCCCTGACAGCAAAGGGCCTCTAGAAAGATTAGTGATGCAGGAGAAGGTGCAAGGTTTGCAAGAAATGAAGGCTTGCATTGCTATTTGTGGAACACATGCAGGTGTGAAACACCTTAAATGTTCCCTCAGCTGGTGTGTGTGCGCACGCGCGTGTCCACTTCCCTTTCCATCTCCTAAGAACGGAGAAAGTGACTCCTCACTTACTTCCTGGTCGGTGGCTGGAATTCCTTCAGTAGCCCCTCTGTTCTGAGTTAGACTCTGCAGCTACAGTACCAACAGCATTTCTGTTTTGTGCCCTCCTTTGTCTGTCCCCAGGACTCAGAGCAGAGCCAGGCCTGACACTGAGGGAGTAGAGTGAGCCGAGCTGTCTCGTTTTGTGCTGCTCTGCCCTCCATATCCACCCTGTTTAACATGTAGATCTGAACCGTCGCTGTGCTTTGGGATGTGTGTAGGCAGTGCACTTTCCCTGTGGTTCAGACACGAATTTCCTCTCAGAATTCCCCAGGCTCAGTTAGTCCCCAGGCTTCTGGCAGGGAGCAACAGGAAGTATTTTGTGTAGAAGCCTACACCCAAATCTCTCTTCACCTGTGAGTTTATTTGGTTTGGACTGGAATAAATCGAAGACCCTGGTTTCTTTATCCCAAAGAAGAGAGCAAACACTCATGAGGCTGCCTTGTCTGAGCCGTTCTCTAGTGCTCAGAATCTCAATGAGTATGTTGAGCTGGGCCAAGTGTGTGAGCGCCTGGGATGAGGGCTTGTAACCCTGGCTGCATCTGGGGGTTTCTGAGAAAAGCACACTTGCCTATATGGGAGGCCAGCTGAGGTAGAATCTTTGAATGTGGAGAGTAGGGAGCTGTTGCTTTTAGGGTCTCTAGACAGTTCCTGTGTACACCAGAGGCTGAGAACACTTGGTCTGAGGTGAGCTGGTGTCGCAGGTAGAGGCATTGCCACTGCCTTTCCCCAGCTGTGCCTTGCCTCAAGTGATGCCAGCATTATGCAGACAATGTGGGAAGAGCTTACCACTCCATTCTGTTGGAATCTTCCCTGAGCACACTCACTGACCTTCACTCTGTTCTGATCCCTCTCCCCTCTTTCCACGGAGGAGAAAGTTGTTCATTTTTGCGGGACCACCATGCATCCCACTTCAATGGTGCAGGATAGCCCTGAAGTGCTCAGCAGATGTTTACTGCACTCTTGTCCCCCCAGCACTGTGTGGGACGGTTCATAAACAACAGTACTGCCTTAGCAAGCGCTGGTCCTCAGCCTCGCCAAATGCCGTGTAATTTTAGGCGAGTGTTTAAGCTTGTCTACACCTAATTGCTTCATCTACGAAATGGATAACGGGCTGTTGCTGTCCAACAGGCTTGTCTGAGGCTTTTCCTGCAGATGTGTATAAACCACCCAACTCAGTGCCAGCCCTAGAAGCACTCGTGGCCCCACCACCCCCGTCATCCTTGTCATTTTCCAACATAAATACTGAGAATTTGCTTTAGGTTTCTTTCTGTTGCTGTGATGAACACCAGGAGCCAAAGCAACCTGAGGAGGAAAAGGGTTTGTTTGGCTTACACTTCCAGGTTCAAGTCCATCACTGAGGGAGTCAGGGCAGGAACTCAGGCAGGAACTTAGAACAGGAAGCATGGAGGAATGCTGCCTGCTAGCTTGCTCCCTGACTCACAATCAGCTTCCTTTCTTACACAGCCCAGCCACACCTGCCTAGGGGTGGTGCTACCCACAGTGTGCTGGGCCCTCCATATCTGTCCTAAACCAAGACAGCCCCTCACAGACACAGCAATAAACCAGTTGGATTGAGGCAATCAAATGGGGTTCCTTCTTCCTAGGTGACTCCAGGTTGTGTCAAGTTGGCGATAAAACCAAACAGGTCAGAGGAAATAAACTTGTTAAAGATAACACGTCCTTAGCTCTTGAACCATATTTTTATTTTAAATTTTAGCTGGTAGCTTGATTTACTACTAAAATATTGTGCTCTAGAATACTTGAATTTTAAACAAATATATCCAAAGGATTTTATAATTGGGCCATTGCTACTAAAAGGTGATTTTAACCTTCATGAATGGGCAGCCTGATGTTTGGTTCATTGCTTTGCTTTCTTCTCCTGAACTATGTGCTGTGAGCTCCTTGAATAATGTCTTTGTCGATATTATATTGCTGTGAAGAGACACCATGACCATGACAACTCTTTTTTTGGGGGGGTGGTCGAGTGAGAAAGGTTCCTCTGTGTAGCTTTGGAGCCTGTCCTGGAACTCGCTTTGTAGACCAGGCTGACCAGATCCGCCTGCCTCTGCCTCCTGAGTGCTGCGATTAAAGGTGTGTGCCACCACCACCTGGCTAGTCTTATAAAGGAAAATATTTAATTGGGGTGTGTTTAGAGTTTCAGGAGTTTAGTCCATTATCATCATGGTGGGAAGCATGGTGGCATGCAGGCAGACATGGTGCTGGAGAGGTAACTGAGAGTTCTACATATGTGGGCAGGTGGCAGGAAGAAAGAGAGATGCTGGGATTGGCTTGAGCATTTGTAACTTCAAAGCCCACCCTCAGTGACACACTTCCTCCAACAAGGCTACACCTTCTAATCCCTGTCAAGTAGCACCACTCCCTAATGACCAAGCATTCAAATCTATGAAGCTATGGGGGCCATTCCTCTTTAAACCACCACAGCCATGAATCCTGGAACCAAGGGAGTCAACTGCCAGCAGCATCCTCAGGCGCCTCAGGGACATCCTTCCTTGCCACCGTCAAATGGTGTTCTTTAGTGCTGCCCAGCACAGGTGGGTGCTTCTCATCCAGCCCCACCCCCTTCATCCTATCAACTCTCATCAGCCTCTTTCTCCTTCTATTCCTCCTTAGCCTATCACCTCTTCTTGAACAGGGATTGTTGCTCTTGTCGGTGCTGAGTCCCCAGCACCTAGCACTGGCCAGCACATATTATATACTGTCTGCGTATCTGACTTCATATTCCACCAGCATAAAAGAAAAGCCTCAAGTTATGCTGTGAATGAAATCTACAGTGATAAAATGTACCCAGTTACAGTGTTTGGGAAGCACGGGTCTTTTCACAGGTGCCCTGTGACCTGTTGAATGACTGTGATGTGGGTGGGATAGCCTGGGCTCACCCTTATCCTCCTTCATAAGAAGTGGTGCAGTATCATGGCACATGCTCCAAGCCAGAGTCCGGTGCCTCACTGTTGAGTTTGGCTCTGTCCTGAAACCAGGCTGCTCCTTTTATTACGTGGGCATTGTATACTCAGCTGTGGAGGGGGAGGTTGTGTATGTGATATGTAAGGTTCATTTTGTTCTTTTTTTTAAGTTTTACTTATTTTTATATTATGTGTATGAATATTTGTCTGCATTTATGTACACATACTTCCCTGGATGATAGACTACAAGCTGTAAGATGAAATAAACCTTTTCCTGCCCAAGTTGCTTTTGATCTTGGTGTTTTATAACAGCAATAGAAATCCTAAGACATAAATTAGTACCAGGAGTTGGGTGCTGATGTGACAGATCTGATCATGTTTTGGGAGGGTTGTGGAAGGACTTGGGAACATTGAGCTGGGGAAGCCACTGGATACTACAGCTTACTAGGCTGCCGTGGGAACTTGGAAGATAAGGATGTTGAGAGCAGTGCAGACAATGGAAGCCTGCCTTGTGAAGTTTCAGAGGGAAGCAAAGGTCCTTTTACATCCATTTATGTAAGAATTTGAATTAAGAACCACTAAAGTGAAACCTCTGCTTTCCTGGGACAATTTATACTGGTCAGCTGGGGCCAAAGAATCAGCTATGATTAAGAGGAGACCAGCATCACTGAGGCAAAATCTTTTGGAAGTGTTTTCTCAGGGTCAGCACACAGAAGCTGTGGTCCATTGGGGACCAAGGTTATACCTCATGCTGGCAGCAAAATTTGGTAGTGGAAAAGTCAGCCAGATGGTACTGGTTTTGAAGGCATGAAGGGATCATGGAGAACAGCTGAGGCTTGGCGTTGTGTGTTCATGAAGGAGTTCGTGAAGAGAGACCAGGAGAGGCTGTTGGTGAAAGAGCAAGCCAGTAAGCAGCACGCCTCCATGACCTGTGCATCAGCTCCTGTCTCTTGCCCTGAGTGCCTGCCCTGCCCTGCCCTGCCCTGCCCTGCCCTGCCCTGCCTCCCCCCCCCCATGTAGGACTGTGATCAGGACATGTAAGCTGAAATAAACCCTTTCCTCCCCAAGTTGCTTTTGGCCACTGTTTTATCAGAGCAGTGGAAATCCTCACTAAGACTGTGGAAGCCTGAAGAGGTTGTCAGTTCTCCTGGAACTGGAGTTACAGATGGTTGTGAGCCTCCTGGTGTGGGTGCTGGGAATTGAACCTGAGTCCTCCGCAAGAGCAGCAAATGCCCTTTAGTATTGAGCCATCTTTCCAGCCCTCTCTGTATGTTTTTGTTTGTTTTGACTGAGACTCATGTCTGTCCCCCCTCGGGAGAGGACAAAGGACATGGTAGCCAGAGAATTGTTTTCTGCATTTACTTCCTGAACTTGGCAGCCTGCGTTAGGGCAAGATCGTCTTCAGTGAGCCGGAGGCGGGCATTGGTGGTATGCGGTTGCACTAAGGCTCCTGGTGTCTGTTAGGAGTGTTCCAAAGAGGGCAGTTGAATGGGTGGTCTGGAAAGGAGAAGCACACTCCGGCAGCTTACACCCAATGCATCGGAAGTGAAGTCACTGTGTCTTTTTTTTTTTTTTGGTAGATTTTTTTTTAAGGATTCCAGCCCTGTATTTCTCGGGGTTGTGCTCAGGAAATTTAATGCCATCATGTGACATCTTTGACCTTTGCTAAGAGCATGTGCACAGGCTAACTAAAGCATTTAATGATGGAAAACATCTAATTGCTTCACTGTGTGCTAAGTTTGGGTGACATTGTGGGAAATAACAACAAATTTAAGAGACTCGTGAAATGAAGCAATTTTTAGTACACCATTCTGCAGAAAGAGACACCAGCTGAGAGAAAAGGGCAAAAATGGCCAGTGTGCTGATATGGTACAAGTCCTGGCTCTTCCTCCACAGGCTAGACTTGCCCTATCCCCAGATTCTCCATCCCATTGGCTCAGGACACAGCCTTATCTTATGGTCACGACTTCTCTGATCCTGGGCTCAGTCAGTTGTACCTTTCCATCCTCAGAGTCCTGAGACAAGCAGCTGCCAACCACAGGGGAGGGCCCCAGTGCCTCTTGTTTATCTGTGGCTCTGATGAACTCTAAGTGCACCCCATGCTGAAAATGCGCTATAACCATCTACTTCTTATAACATCAAAACCATCAGAAAAGATGGCTCTTCCATTGAACCCCTCATTTCTGAGTGAGCACTTGGAGGGATAAAGCAATGGAAGGAGGTGGGTGTTGGCATCACCCAGGCTTCTTATAGACCACCATGCTTGACTACGTGCATGGTTACATGCTACTTTCCTTTGTTGGGGAGGAAAAGGCTCTGATCTTATCTCACCCTGTTGCTATTAATGGCAATGGTGATTTCTTACAGACTTTTAAAACCCAAGATCTTATCTCCTGCCCCAAGGAGTTCTGTGAGAAGGACAGGACAGGCCTCCTCCTCCTCCTTTCTACATGGTTTTCCTATGGCTCACAGAAGCTGCCAGCCTAGGGTCCTGGTGGAGCCTGGAATAGGACTGGAATTTGGCCTGAAATTCCTAGGGCCCCAAATTCTTAGAGTACAAACAAGTATTGCTGTAAGCCAGTGGTTCTCAACCTTCCTAATGCTGTGAATCCCCACCATAAAATTGTTTTGTTACTACTTCAGAACTGTAATTTTGCTGCTGTTACCTATCATAATGTAAATACCTGATATGCAGGGTATCTGATACATGACCCCTGTGAAAGGGTCATTCAGCCAAAAGGGGGTCGTGACTCCTGTGTGTTGATTGCACCTGAGTGATGCATCCCTCCCCAGTCCTCCCTTGTGAAGTGTGAGCTGCTGTAGTCATCTGCATTGCTGTAGTGCCTGGTCTGGTCCCACCAAGGTGATATGTCATCAGTATGTGCTATCTTGTGAGTCAGATATGACATTCGACCCAGAAAAACCAAACCAACCAACCAACCAACCAACCAACCAACCAACCAACCAACCAGCCAACCAAACCAACCAAACCAAACCAACCAACCAACCAACCAACCAAACCAAACTGAACCAACCAAACAAACAAAAAACCCAGTTAAAGGAATCTTTACATGGGACATTTTCTTTTTTAAATCTCTTTCCATTAGTCGATCTGTTTGTCCCTTGCAATTCAGTTTCAGCTCAGAAGAGCAGCTGTGTGCCCAGAGGGCTTTGGGACTTGAGCCTCGAGAGATGAACTTAATTTGTTGTTGTATGAGTGTGCTTTCCTTCTGTGGTTTTCTCAGACCTTCCTTCCAAGTGGAGTGGATGGTTCTATAAAAGTCACACTGTCTTTTTGAAAAGGGTGACACTAATTTTATGGAATGATTTCTCAAAAGATGACCTGCTAGTGGTCAGGCATGGTGCTCCAGGCTCCCACCTTGGATTCCTGCCTTGGCAGTCCAGGAGAGAGAGGCCTCTGAGGGCTGTGAACGGAGGGGTTGGGTTCTGTGGGCCCGCGGCTCTAGGTCATTATTCTGAGTCTAGGTCGCCATTTCTCCTGATGTTTAGGAGTAAAACTGGTGTGAGGCTAGAGTGCGGGAAAGACGGTAACTACCTGCCTGCCAGTAAGTCACAGGGTCTCCAGGCCCTCTGTCTTTGTTGTGTTGTCTTAGGAGAGGTGTACAAAGGGTTGAAAAGATAGTGTCTGTGACAGTGCTTTGTACTTTTCATTCTGGAAAATTCCAAACCTGCTTGTGCGTTTGAAGCCTTTTTAGGTGCCATTGAGCCCCACCCTGTGATGTCTGAACTGATTTAATGTCACTCTGGGCCGTGAGAACCATACCCTGCTGTGATTAGCCTTGTTTTGCAGGTAAGGAACAGGAGGCACAGCAGGGCTAGGCACCTTGCCTAAGGCCACAGAACACTTTGCAAACAATTATGTATTCATTTATTTTGACCTTTTGAGACAGAGTGTCATCTGGTCCAGTCTGGCCTCTAACTTGCTAAGAAGCTAAGGCTGGCCTTGATCCTCCTGCCTCTACCTCTCAAGTTCTGGGATCACAGGCATGGTCCACCACACCAGGCCTTCCATTTTATTTGTAATGGACACATGGTAATTATAAGTGCATGTGGAGCAAGGTGACGCTGCAGCACGTGTGTCTAATATTCAGACCTGCATGACCAGCTGGTCTGTCACCATGGACGTACCATTTCTTTGTGTTGGGAACATTCAAAGCCCTCTGCTTGGCTGTTTTCAAATGCTAAGTTGACTGTTATCAACCCTAGTGTTGCAGAACCCTCAAGTGGTAGTTCTGGGGCTCAGACCCAGGCTTCTGGCTCCAGTTGTCTCTACGACTGAAGCAGCCTCCTCCTCACCTAAAATTCTTTCTTCGCTCATGCTCTAAGGCACAGCAGGCCCTTGAGCTCTGGGACCCTTTTGTTTCACTCAGTCTCCAGTCTCCTGTGTCCCCAAGGGCTGACCCCATAACTTGGCACACAGTAGACACTGCTGAAAGGCTATGTGAGGGTTTTCCAGTATTGACAGCTTACTGTTATTGAACAGAATTCATACGTGTCCGTGTCTTCATTTGACCCTTGCAGCTGCGAGACAGGCAGTGTTTTCCTCCCTTTCATGGTTAAGAAGATTAACCCTGAGCGTGGATTCATGGTTGGAACTCTGGCTTCTCTACTCCAGTGCCATGCACCTTCACCCCAAACTTTAAGGCTGCCCGAAATCCTGTTTTCTCGTGCAGGTTGTCAAAAGGAAGTACAGGAAGAAAGGGCTGAGGTCTTAGAGCAGTGAGGGTTGTAAGGAAGGTGCATCCCGCTGACCACTGGAATAGTTGTGATGCCCGTCATGGGTCTCATCCCTGGAGGTCTGTGTGCCATTGAAGGTCCGCCCCCACGGAGTCCTGGCGTTTTTCCTTGGATGGTGGAAGCCTCAGTGACAGTTCACAGTTCACCTGTCCTGCACCTCTTTTCTTCCATCCCACGTGACTCTTTGGTTTCTTCTCTGGCATTCTGGTTTGCCTTCTCCCTTTCTGCATTTCTCTGATGTCTTTTATTATTTTTGAAGATCAGAATTTCATATTTTTCCTGTGCAAAAACCTCTGAGAATTGGCTCACTCTTTCTTAGTTATTAAGGAAGACCTACTGCGGGAAGGCTGGGAACAGATGAGGTAAAGAAGACAGGGCGCATAGGCACAAGCTGACGTGAGTGCCAGGGTCCTGAGTGGAGTAGTGGAGAGACCTCACGGCAGTGGACCCCCATCAGGCGAGGCCCGTGTGTGAGGGGGGTTGCTGGCTGTGCCTGCAAACCTGGATTGGGGACGGTGCCTCATCTGACAGGAGGGAGGGGTTCCCTGGACCTCTGCTGACTGTGTAGACAATGTAGTTTTTGCCCACACTTGCTTTCTTTTGGGGAGTCTGCAGTTTTAGTGTGAGCTGCCCCCAGTGATAACCCTGAACTCTGAGCCACTGCTGGGCACTGCTGGAATATCTTATATGTGCTGTCACAGCTCGTTGCTGGAGAGACGTATGTGTGTCCTGTGTGATTCCCCTGTGAGAAGATTCTAGAAGTTTGCTCCTGGTTTCCTGAGCATACCCATACCTACCCTCTGCTGATTTTGCATTGAGTCTCTTCATTGTAAAGAAACTTAGCCTGGGTGAGTGTGGGATGCTCACCAGGGATGTCTGTGGATCACTGCCCTGGATGGTCTTAGGGACCCTGACAAAGACCGCCCCGTCAAGCACACTTGCTTGCCCACATTGTCTGCTTGCTAGGATGGTATGCTCTTCTCTTCAGGGTGTCTTTACATTGTGTGTGTGTGTGTGTGTGTGTGTGTGTGTGTGTGTGTGTGTGTGTATGTGTGTGTGTGTGTGAGTGTGTTGTACAAAGAGCCATCTAACCTTGCATAGTTACAGTTATAGCTCAGGAACTGGTAGTGGGGAGACGGAGAGAAGAATGGAGGATGTCAAAGATGTTTCCAGGAGGAGAAAAGCTGCCATGAGTGGAATCTTTGGAGGCAGGTGATGAAGGGATCAGTGCCAGCAAGTGAAGGCAGGAGGAAGCAGTTGGGGCAGAGATAGCTGTGGTCTGTGCCATGGGCCTGGCAGAGCCTGAGCCTGCAGCTATGTCTAGGACACCGTGTTCCCACCAGTGTGTTGACCCATGGGCCAGCATGGCCCAGCTTTGACCCCTTCTTTACTTGTGACAGGAAATTGGTGGCTTTGAGAGAGTGTCACCCATGCTGGGGCCAGCATGGCTCTTCAGGGCAACACATCCTTCCTTGTGGAGGAATCTGGATGACACATCCTTGCCAAGCACAGATAACAGTTACTTCTGGATGCTGTAGGAAAATAGGGCTGGAATCTGCAGCCATATGAGTGATGGTAGGAAGGGGCCCCTGGCGTGGAGCCTCATCTTTCTGCATTGTTCCGTGGCTGTAGGAGGGAGAAGTCAGCAAGCAGAGAATAGGTCAGGTGTGGGTCTTCTTCACTTAGGTGTGTGTAATTATTTCTAAATGCACAGAAAGGCTCCTGAGGAAAATTCAGCATGCTGCTAACCTTGGCTGTCTCTGAGGAGGTGGTGTGTAGAGATTATAGGGAAGGGACAGTTTCACTGTTGGTATGCTTTTTAATTTTTATTGTTGCTATAGTGTTATTTCATATTAATTACTTTTTAAAGGTTATTTTTGTGTCTTATTTTCACGTATATGGGAGCTTTGCCTGTGGGTGTGTTGGTGCACCACTTGCATGCCTTGTGCCCTCACAGGCCAAGGGATGTCAGATCCTGGGAACTGGAGGTACAGGGAGTTGTGAGGCATCATATGGATGCTGGGAATTGATCCTTGGTCCTCTGGAAGAGCAGCCAGTTCTCTCACCACTGAGCCATCGCTCCAGCCCCTGGTGTTCGTTACTTTTATGTTTGGTTAACATGTAATTAAGGGAATATTTGCTTTTGAGTATCTTCCAAAAGATCCTGAGAGGTGTTCATGGATGGCTTCCTTTCTGTATGGGCCTCAGTTTTCTCATCAGTAAATGGGGGATGAAGCGCAGCACTGTCCCAGAATCATGGTGAGCATGAGGAGGATGAAGCTGAGCCCAGCATGGTGAGTGCCAGCCGGGGTGATCATTTCAGCATTGTCAGAGGAACACAACCCTGACTAGTCTTTGTGACTTCACACAGTGTGTTTGCAGTGGCTAATCTCGGTGGTCAACTTGACACATCTGGGAAGAGGGACCCCATGGCTTGTTTGTGAAGCATTTTCTGAATTGCTAATTGTGTGGGAGGGTCCAGCCCCCAGAGAGCCAGGTAGGCCTGGGGTGCATAAGAAAGCCAGCCCAGTGAGCTTCAGGGAGCAAGGCATTGAGCAGTGTTCCTCCATGGCCTCTGCTTCAGTGCCTGCCTTGAGCTCCTGCTCTGGCTCCCCTGATGATGGATTGTGATCTGTGACCTGAAATAGACTCTTTCCCACCCAGGCTGCCTTTGGTCATGATGCTCGTCACAGCAACACAAAGCCAACCAGGACTTGCTCTTGGAAGGAACTTGAGTCTCATCTTGACAGTGTGATGGGGAAGGTGTTTGAGGCTTTGCCTTTGCTCCAGATTAGAGCCTCTTTTTGGCCTGATGTCTTAGACAGTGTATTCAAGTTTCCATTCCTGGTGTCTGCAAAATGAGCTCAGTAGCACTTTTATATTCCTGTGGGGAATTCCAGGATGCGTGACTACATGAGATCTCACTGGACGTGACAGGGCAGACCAACACAGAGCCAGCAAGTGTCTGTCTGCAGAACAAAGGAATCGTCTGTCTTTGTGGGGAGCAAGTTGCTTCCTTCTCCCCGGCTGTCCTAGGAATGTGAAGCAGCTTTGTAGCATCCACTGCAGGCCTGGATCGCTTCTGCTGGCTTTGGCAGTTGTCATGTACTGCCGTCACAGCAGAGCCAAGTGTAGGCACAGCTTGCCTTGATTTACATTCTCGGGTGTGGGTGCTATTTATAAACAATTAAGAAAAGATGCAGAAGCCTGTTTATGGCAAGCTGGCAAAGTCAGCCAAATACGGAGAAATCTGTTAGTGCAGTCTGCTCCCGTGCAAGCATAAAGCACTTAAATAAACATGCACACTTGCCTGCATTTAAAGCTTCCTCTTAAAAAAATGACATTCTGTCCTTGGCCAGATGGTTTACAGAGCCTTATCGGAGAAGGGCAGAAATATGCCTATCAGACATCTGAAATCCGAGCTGTCTTAAAAAAGGAACTGTGATGTTTCCCCAACCTTTCGGGCTGTTTATGGTGAGTGCAAGAGGGAGGGGAGAAAGGTGTCTCCTTACAAAGACTTCAGGAGTGATCTTTCAGTGCCTTCCTTCCTTCCTTTTTTTTTTTAAAGATATATTTATTTTTATTTAAAATGTGTGTGTGTGTGTGTGTGTGTGTGTGTGTGTGTGTGTGTGTGTGTGCATGTGCCTGCATGAGAGTGCAGGTGCTTGTGAAGGTTGGAGGTGCCAGATCTCCCTTGGCGCTGGGGCTACAGGCAGTTATGATGGGCTGAATGTGGGTGCTAGGAACTGAATTTAGGTCTTCTGGGAGAGCAGTTCATGCAGTTAACCACTGAGCTGTCTCTCCTGCCCCATCTTCCACTTGTAGCCTCTGTTTTCATCCATGTTAACATCCATCACAGCGACATGGCAGGGACTTTCTTGCTGTGTATTTCTCTGTAGCCTTGACCTGCTCTTGTGTTTTGGTTGGTCTGTATCCTCAGATATTTCTCAGGCAGGACAGTGGTGGTGCACACTTTTAACCCCAGCCCTCAATTTTAATCCCAACCTTCAGGAGGCAGAGACAGACAAATTTCTGAGTTCGACACTAGCCTGGTCTAGAGAAACCCTGTCTTGAAAAATAAAAGAAAAAACAAAAAACAAAAAAAAAAAGAAAGAAAAGAAAAGAAAAAAGGAGAAGATTTCTCACTATATAGCCACTGCCTGGCACAGAGAATACTTAATAACCATTTGTTGAATGATTTCGTAAATGGACTGAAAGAGGCTTGACCTTTCTCTGTCTCTTCTTGGCAGGTGCTGTCATATGATCAG
>CABHPH010019261.1:0-24054 GCA_902168325.1 Peromyscus nudipes | reverse complement strand
TGGCATAATGATGGAGGTATTCTTTAAAAATGATACCAGGGCTTTTAAGTGTGATATGTTTTTAATTGAAATGGAATTAGACCACTTTCCCCTTACTTTCCTCTAGCCCTACCCAGCTATCATCCTTAAACCTTGTCCCTTGAGCCCTCCACTCTCAAGTTGGTAGCCTCATTTCTTAGATTATTATTGTTACATACATATATGTATGCATGCACACACACACACACATATAAAACCTACTGAGTTCAGTTTTGTTGGTGGCATGTATATGGTTTCAAGGCTAACCACTAATGTCATGGTTTCAATGGAGCAATACTAATTTTATATATTTGTCTATTAATGTTTCTTCAAATATCGGCTTAGAAATTTCGAGAATAAATTCAAGTACCAGGGAAAAATGACAGCCAATTTGGAACATAACACACCCAGGATATACATTTAAGATTTAAAATACTCTACAGGGCAAAATTGTGAAGCAAAACAGTAACTGTGAAAAGCATACATTAGCACAATTAGGAAGAATTTCCTGGGAACAAGCATGTGCATTTCTAGCACGTGTTGTAGGATACATTTGATGAAATGCTATAGTTTTGTAGCTTGTTTGGAAAACTGAGTAACTTGGAGAAAGCAATGCTTTCTTTTCCATGAGCATTATTATTTTTGATCCTCTGAAGTGACTTCTAGGTTTACATCTCATTAACTGATTCTCACAGAATCGTTAGGGCTGGAGGCCTAGTAGAAGCTTCTCTGTTTCACAATACTTAGTAAAGCAATCCCCATACCTTTAATGTAGTATAACTTCCAATTAATTTTTTAAGGGTAGCATGACACATTGCAATCAAAATTTATATTGCCAACCATACCAGCTTGCAAATAGTATTCTGGCCATTCTCAAGTTTAGTAGTAGGATATAGACCCTGGTTGTTACATCAGACATCTCAGAAAATGTGCCTTGACATATTTTACAACAAAAAAGATTAATAACTATAAACTATGTATTTTGTCATATTGTTTCTCAGTTTCAGTCCATGTACTATAAATAGCAATCCAATGACATTCATCATATACACTAAGCTGAAAATTTAAATTTTTAAGTAAGATTCCTTGGGGACTCCATTGAACCTTTAGTGGGTCAAGCTTTGCTCCTTCCTGAGGACTCTTTCAACCCCCCTTCTAGCCCATCCACATTGGTTAAGCTGACCATCCTGAGATGCCGGGAAATACTTTCTATCTGGTAATTCTGGTGACCACAGTAGTCTGAGAATCAGGTTGATCTACATTTCCTTGCTGTGTTCCATTATAATCTTTCCATTCCCATCTGCAGTCCTGTAACAACTTTCTTGAGGTGCACTTCCTGTTACCTCAACTCCATTCACTAAAGTTTCCAACACTTGGTGTAGAGCCAGGGTCCTCTGAGTCCCTTCTACCTTGTCTCTCTAGATCAATCATTGTCTTCAGGAATTTACATGTAAGAACTCCTTCTCCCATCACCCTTTCAACTTGCTGAGAATGCTCTCTTGAAAAGGTCAAGATCCCCTCAGCTCCTCCCTGCATTCCTTCTTGGTCTGTTTTCCCAACCCTTTCTTATTCATTTATGCCAGTCACTGGTGTGCAGAAATACTCTCTAGAAAGGACCCATAGCCACTGAAGTTTCCAAAGGTTCAGAGACAGCTGTAGCAATCCAGGGACAGAGTACCAACACAACAAAAATAAGAACAGATATAAACATTTAGCATCACCACAATCACCATAACTCTAGATGCCTAGACACCAGCACAAAAAAAACAAAAACAAAAACAGACTAAACAATATGCCTTCACAAGAACCTAGTTACCCTACTACAGTAGACCATGAGAAATGCAATGTAGCTGAAGCACTAGAGAAGGACTTCAAAGTAACCACTATGAATATGTTCGATTAACTGACAGAGAGTATGAGTAAATAACTTAAATAAGTAAAAGCACAAATTAACAGTGGAATGAAATAATGGAAACAACTGAAGATATGGAAGTAGTTTTTTTTTTTAAAAAAAAGAGTAGAATAACTGAAGAAAAAGCTGAGGTAAAATTGAAAATGAAAAATTCCCAAGGCAAACAAAAAACTCAGAAGTAAGCCACACTGATGGATTATAAGTCATGGAAGAGAGAATCTCAGGCACTGCAGACAAGGTAGAAGTAAATACCTCAGTCAAAGTAAATGTCAAGGCTAAAAATATCCAATAACAAAATATTGAGGACACTAAGACACTGTGAAAAGACCAAGAAAATAAATAATAGTAAAAGAAGAAAGAGAAGAAACCAAGGTTAAAGGCATAGAAATATTTTCAACAAAAATCACAGACAAAAACTTCACCAGCTTAAAGAAGTCCAGAAAAGTATAAGAATCATAAGGAATACCAAATTAAAAGGACCAGACAAGAAACTCACCATGAAATATAAAAATCAAAACACTAAATTTACATAATAAAGAAACACTATTAAAGATTAAAGGGAAACAAGACCAAGTAATTTTATATAAAGGAACACCTATCAGAATAACACCTTACTTCTCAGGGAGATGTGAAAAGCCAGAAGATCCTAGAAAGATGTTCTACAAAGCCAAAGACTCCCAAATGCCAGCACAGACCACAATACCAAGCACAACTATCAAAAAATAGATGGAGAAAGATAAATTTTCAATGATAAACCAAATTTAAGCAGTATCTAGCTATCAACTCAACTCTAAAGTAGGCACTAAAAGGAAAATTTCAACCTGAGGTTAACCAAATCTGACAAAACACAGGAAATAATTTCAGACTAGTAAATCAAAACAGGGGATAAAAACACACATCATAATGATAAAATCACAGGGATCAATAAATACTGTTCTTTGATGACTCTCAATATCAGTTGTTTCAATTCCTCAATGAAAAGACATAGAGTTACAGATTGGATTTGATAACAGGATCTGTCCCTCTGCTGCATCCAAGAACACTTTATTAATACATCTTACTACCAAGAATACATATCATCTCAGAGTGAAAGGATAAACAAAATGTTTTTTTAAAAAAAGACATGGGCTAAAGAAGAAAGAGAATGTTACAGTCCCCTAGCAACAAGTATCACAACTCTATAACGACAACACTCACTAAATCCCAGTATTGTATAGCAAAGTTGACTATAAGCTCTAAACCTTAGAAATGATGTACATACTTCCTGTCTAGTTAAGAGAAACTTTCTAATAGAGATAGTGATAATAATTAAGAGTAAGAAGTAGAAAAAGATGAAAATAAGATATGTGAGTTTGTAAAAAATTCTGTCTTGTTAGATCTGTGTTAAGAAATCTTTAGGTGTTTGCTAAGTTAAATATATGCTAATGGTAGCCCTATATAAGTTTGTAAAATAGATCCATAGAGTTCCTTTAAAAATATAAGCTTAGGAATCTAAGGTAATCCTAAGACATGTAGTAATAAGCTTGTAAGAAGTAAAGATACTAGTTGTAAATGTAAGTTTAAATAAGAAATAAGAAGATGGAATGAATATAAGAAGTATATAAGAAGTAATAAGAAATATATCTGCTAAAGTAGTTCTATAGTTTCCTTAAAGAGTTTAAATAAGTAGATGTTAATATGTTATATGTGAGTTTGTAAAAATGTGTAAATGTTGAGTGTGAGTTTATGCTTAATGTATATGGTGAAAGAACCCGAGACACAGAAGGTTAGTGTCATAGTAGACTGCAAAGTAGGCAGTCTGAATGGTTTCAAAAGCTCCAGAAGCCAGAACCAGCACAAGGCGCCCACAGCTGAGATCTGTGGAAAATCAATGCAACACAGAAAAACCTGAGCTAACATCAAAAATAGTGTGGTTTAGAATACTACTGTACCTAGGAAGATCTCTGTCTGTGAGAACAAAAGTTGCAGAGACGCTTGTTTGAACTAAAATTATTAACTGCAAAAAGACATTTTGGTTGTAAAATGTCTCTTCATATTTGGAAGTGAAAGCCTGATACTAGAATTTACTTTTTTGAACTTAATGAGAAAACTACAAAAAGATTTTGGTTATGGACTTCTCATATTTGGAAGGCTAGTACCAGAATTTATCATTTGAATTCTGAGACTTAAGAAATGAAATGCACAATAAAGATTTCATTGCAATGGGACAATTTCGAGTTTATAATAATGACCTAGGAACTGTTTGCTGGAATTGGGTTAAAAATGGAACTGTTTAAATGAAGAAATTTATTGTTTCTACCTTGACTCAAGATGCAGTTTTGTGTATGCATATATGCTGGTGATTCATGTATTGTTCTGTGTTTAAAATGCAATTGTTTTGTGGAACTGTTTATGTAAAAATGGAATCATGTACAGAAAAAATAAATAAATAAAAAAATAAATAAATAAAAAAAAAATAAATAAATAAATAAATAAATAAATAAATAAATAAATAAAATAGAAGAAAGCAAGTTTAACCACTTTGATATCTGGTAATATAGACTGAAAACCTAAAATAATCAAAATAAATAGGGAAGGACACTACATCATCGTCAAAGAAAATGTCTGCTGAGAAGTTATTGCAATTCTAAACATTTCTAAATCAAACACAAGGTACCCATGTTCATAAAAGAAACACTACTACTGCTAAAATCACACATTGACCTTCAAAAAATGATAGTGGGTGACTTCAATACCTGAATCTCAACAATAGAGAAGTCATCCAAACAAAAAATAAACAAAGAAATCCTGGGGTTAGATAGCATCATTAATCAAGATCTACTACAAGATATTTATGGAATTTTTCAACCAAACCCAAGGAATATAATTTCTTCTCAGCAGCTCATGGAACTTTTTCCAAAATTGACTGTGCACTTGAAGGCAAAGTAATCTCAACAGATACAAGAAACTGAAATAACACCCTGTATCCTATCTGACCACCACAGATGAAAGCAGAATATCAACTATTGAATAAAAATAGCCCCCACAGGCTCATAGATTTGAATGCTTAGTCAAGAGGGAATGGCAGTATTTTTAAGGATCAGGAAGTGTGGCCTTGTCAAAGAGAGTGTGTCACTGAGGGTGGGCTTTAAGGTTTCAAAAGCCCAAGTTAGGACCAGTGACTCTCTCTTTTCCTATTGCCTATGGATCTAGATGTAGAACTACCAGCTACTTCTTTCACACTGTGTCTGCCTGTGTGATGCCATACTTCCTATCATGATGATAATGAACTCAACCTCTGGAACTATAAGCAAGCACCAAGTAAATGATTTATTTTATGAGTTGCCTTGGTCATGGTCTCTTTTCACAGCAATAGAACACTGGCTAACACATCAAGAACAACAGACAAAACAGAAAGTATTGTATGAAAACTCATACAAACAGAAGAGCAGACTACTTAATGAAAAGTAGGCCAAGACAGAAATTAAGGAAATATTGAAAAAATTACAATTGAATAAAAATGAAAACACAACATCAACATACCCAAAACGTATGGGACACAATGAAGGCAGTTCTAAGAGAAACTTCAAAGCACTAAGTTACTACCAAAGAAAATGGAGATCTGTTGGCAATTTAATGACACACATGAAAACTTTAGAACAGAAAGAAGAAATAACATTCAGGAAGACCAGATGGCAAGAAACAATCAAACTCAGGGATAAAGTCAATTAAATAGAAACAAAAATGTAAAAAGAATCAATGAAATGAAGAGTTGCTTCTTTGAGAAAATCAATAAGGTGGATAAACCCTTAGCCAAATTAACTCAAAACAGATAGAGGACATCCAAATTCATAGAACTTCAATCAAAATGAAGGACTTCACAGGATAAATTTCCTGATATATACAACCTACCAAAATTAAATCAACACCACATAAGCAATTTAAGCAGACCCATAACTCCTAATGAAATAAAAGCAGTAAAGTTTCCCAATCATAAAAGCCCAGAGCCAGATGGATTAGTGAAGAATTCTACAAGATTTAAAATAATAATTAACACTAATATACTTCAAAGTCTTCTGCAAAATAGAAAACAAATGAACATTGCCTAATTGTTTTTATGAATATTTATCTATCCTGATATCTAAATTACACAAAGATCTAACAAAGAAAGAATTACAGACCAATTTCCTCTATGAAGAAAGATACAAGAATTCTTCATAAAATACTTGCAAAAAATCCAAGGACACATACAAAATTATCTACCATGAACAAGTATACTTCATCTAGGGATGAAAGGATGATTCAACATATATAAATTGATAAGTGTAATCAACCACATAAAGAGGCTAAAAGACAAAAAATGACATGAACATATCGTTAGATGCAGTAAAGACCTTTCAAAAAATTCCATGATAAAAGTCCTGAAGAGGCTGGGGATAAAAGGGATATACTTTAGCACAATAAAAGCAATTTACAATAAGCCTACAACCAACATCAACCTAAACAGAGAGAAATTCAAAGCATGTCTAATAAAATCAGGAAAATAAACCCTGAATAATAAAAGAATTTCAGAAGTATCACCATACCCAATTTTAATTTGCACTACAGAAATATAGTAATAAAAACAAAATGGCGTAGGCATAAAACACTTACAGTAACCAATGGAATCAAATTGAAGACACAGATGTAAGTCTAAATTCCTACTGATATCTGATTTTTGACACAGACAACAGAAGTACACACTAAAAAAATGTATCTTCAACAAAAGTTGCTGTTCAAACTCAATGGCTGTATGTAAAAGAATGCAAATAGATGAATTCTTATTACCTTTCACAAAACTCAAATCCATATGGGTCAATAATTTCAATATAAGGGCAGATACCTTGACATGATAGAGGAGAAAGTGGACTAATTTAACTCATTAACATTGGAAAAGACTTTCTGAACAGACATTAAGACCAACAATTGGCAAATGGGACCTCCCAAACCAAAAAAGTTCTACTTGGTAAAGGCCAAAGTAGCAGCAGCCTATAGAATGAAAAAAGATTTTTACCAACTACACATCCAGTAAAGGGCTAATATATAAAATATGCAAAGAAGTCAAAATACTGTATATCAAAAAAACAAAAAACCCCGATTAAAAAATGGAGTAAAGGACTAAACACTGAATTTTCAAAAGAGGAAACTCAAATCCTGGAGAAACACTTAAAGAAATGTTCAACATTCTTAGTCATCATGGAATGAAAATCAAAACTACTCTGAGATGTCAACTTAACACCAATCACAATGGTCAAGATCAATAAACCAAATGTTAGCTCATGCTGGTAAGAATGTGAGGAAAGGGGAACATTTGTCCATTCCTAGTGGGAGTGCAAACTTGTACAGCTATAACAGCAGTTTTTCAGTTCCTCAGGAAGCTAAGAATAGATCTACCTCAAGATCCCATTATACCATTCTTGGGCATATATCCCAAGGATTTTATATCCTATTACAGAGGTACTTCTCAACAATGTGCACTGCTGATCTATTAATACTAGCCAGATTGGAAACAACCTAGATGATGATCAAGAGATGAATGGATAATGAAAATGCGGTCCATTTATACAATGGACTATTACAAACAGTTAAAAATACTAAATCATGAAATTTGCAAGTAAATAGATGAATTAAAAAAAACTATCGTGAGTGAGGCAATCCAAATTTAACCCAAAAGACAAGCATGGTATGTGGTCTTTTATATGTCCATTTTAGCTCTTAAGCCTGTGATAGACATGCTGCAATCCAAATAACTATATATGTTAGATGGGACCTGGGTCAGAGGGCAATATACCAAGGAAGGGGAAATAGTATATACATTTATGGAGGGGGATAATGTAGAGGGAGGCTTAAATACAGATGAGGAAATAAAAGGTGGAGTAAGGGAATGATTGCAGGAATAGACAGCTAACAGTAAGGGCCACTTGAGGTGTCATATGGAAACCTACTACAGTAGAAGTTTCCATATACATATATATATGTATATATATGTGTGTGTGTGTGTACATGTATGTACATATACATATATATGAATTCAATATATATTGAATTTTGAATTTTTTAATATTTAAGTATCTATAGATTCAGTATAAATAACAAAACCAAGTCCCCCCTAAAAATAAAAGCTGCTTAGATTTAAACAGTAAGAATGTTCTCTTGAAAATTGTGTATAAGTTTCAGTGACTCAGATGTATTAGGAAAATATTTATCAAAATTCCAGTCTTTTAGCAACAACAACAAAAAAGAACTAATACCAGCAAACCATTAATCAGAATGAATCCCTGAGAGCTGAAGAGTAGATGGAATCAGACTGTGGGGGAAACAGTGACCTAACACAGATACAAAACTATTCTGAAATGTCTGCAATGATGTTCTACAGTCCCTCATCTAATACAACTGATATTCAATACCTTCAAGTTCCTGCAAAAACATTCATTTGAAACTTTTTCTACTATATCATTAAAATAACTATCAAACATCTTGGAATCTATGTGAGCAATAACATAGGAAGAGGGGAGAATAATATTGAAATTTGGCTTTATTGCACAGAGTACAAGCAACCATATTTGATATAAGTATTAACAGAACTATGTAATGTTCAATGAATATTTATGTATAATGATATACTTCTAGATTTTACAAAGTCAAATGAGATTCCAAATGTTCCAGAATAAATGTCCCTTATTTAAAATTGAATGTTTTATATAACTAATACATTTGACTATGGGTATCTGTATATATACATATAAACACAATTGCTATTTTCTAGTAAAAGGAAATATGTATGTATGTATGTATATAAGACAGTATATGAGGTATGTATATAAGACAGTAAATATTCCAACACATGTGAGAAGAATTTGGTAGTGCTCCCTTCAATAGGCATTTGATTATATACAGCAGATGCTGCAAGGTTAATGATCTGAAAAGATTTTGAACATAATGTATGAAATTAGGTACAAGGAGATAATTGGACAAATTATTGTTAATTCTGTAGGCTTTGGCTGGTAAGCTAAAATGCTTAATCCTAGGAATAAGGTTAAGGAGGAATAGAACATTCTTCAGAAACTTAAGAATCTACCTTCAAACTACTGCAACCCTTTTTCAGATTAATGTGACATGGCTTTTCTAGCTGCAAATCTTAGCTGCCTTCAGGAAGATAACAAAAGGAGAATTTAAATAATACTTGAATTTTAAATGTAAAATACCCAACACAGAGATTTAAATAATGTGACTTCACATGAACAAGAATAGAAGCTATAAGGTAATTACATTAGTAACTTCATTACCAAAAGATGATGAAGACCAGCCACAGACACTACAGTTATCAAACTACATAGATTAAGGAAATTAACATTGGATTAAGAAATTTGATAGAATAATGTAAACTAAAAAGAAAACTGAGAACTAAAATTTATAGTGATAAAAATTGTAGACGAATTGCTAAACAGTCTTATTAATAAAATGAGTATTTAGAAATTGAGGTTAAAGCCTGAGAGAGATCAGAGGAATAGGAAAAGCCACCACTAACTTCACGTCACCAACTCCACAGCTTCCAAAAGCGAGCTACTTTCTGTCTACCCATGCCTACATGCCTTTCTGTTTCATTCTCTCATTTGTCCTCTCAGCCCAGCTACATCACTTCCTCTTCCTGCCCAGCTCTGTCACTTCCTGTCTGTCTGTACAAACTTCCAGACATTCATGGTTAACTAGTGTTGGAATTTAAGGCATGTGCCACCATGCTTGGCTCTGTTCCCAGGTGGCCTTGAACTCACAGAGATTCAGACAGATCCCTGGCTGCCAAGTGATAGGATTAAAGGCACGTGCTACCATTGCCCGACTTCTATATAGTGGCTGGCTTTTTTCTCTGATCTCTAGGCAAATTTTATTGGGAGACACAGTATATTGGAGGACATAATACATCACCCCAAAAAATATGTAGAATTTTTATAACATGTGACACAAATGAATAGATAATAGTAATTTATGAAAGACAAAGAAAAATAATGGCCAGAGGTTCCTTAGCTAGACGTATTCTAAGAGATTCTTCCATGAGGAATAGCTTTCATCATACCTGAAGGTGCCTTGCAAGCTTCCAAAAGAAGGAAGCAACCCAGGTCCTACCCAGATATGATGACTATGATGCAACAATCACCAGAATGGCACAAAAGCCTACGGGTGGAGAAGTAGTATACATATATTGATGCTAAGCAGTAGCTCTCTAATGTACTCAAGACCTGATGAACAGGAAGGAAGTCAGGCCCAGTGCTGGACACTTAACCAACTACCCAGTGCTGATGATGTCTTGGATATTGGAGGAGAACATTCTGCTGACGATTTACTAAACCAGCACAACCCTTAACTGCTTTCTAAATATTTGTCCTTGCAGCCACAAATAAAGAAAGTTCATTTTATAACATAAGGAAGCAATTTCAGAAAACCACAACCAATCTAAATGCAGTTGTCAAGCCCAATCCCAATAGATACATCTACAATGTAACTCCTGTTCCTTAGGCCAGGGATCATTGTGGAAGAGACGGCAGAAACGTTATAAGATCCAGAGGATCATGGACTTTCCTCTGAGACTGTGTCCACTAGTAATGTTAGAGTTTATGCCCATAAAGTCTCACCAATATGACTGCCTAAACATAAGCTGATCAATGATAACAACAGTAGGCATTTGTAAGTGGGTGAAGAAAAGCCCAAGAGACCTCAACCTTACATAAAGAACTATAGACAACTAAGGAATGCTGAGATGAGGAGAAAAAAAGCATACCATTGGTTATCCAATGACAGATAGTAAACCCTAAAACACACATATGAGAATTATTATACAGATTGAACATGTTGTATTTATGTATTAAAAAACATATGTGTGTGACTGTGTGTAATAACAATGAGGAAACATGCCATGAATTTTCAAGAGAGAAAGGGGAATATAGGAGAGGATTGGGAGGAAGCAAAGGAAAGGGGAAAATGATGTGATTATATTGTTAAAGAAAAAGAATAATAAAAACTAAAACACAGAATTTCAAATTATAGGAAACAACATAATAGAAATAAGAAATATTGTAAACCAACAAGAATTGCATCACAATTAAGAAAAATACAGTAAAGCAGAAGTATTATTTTTCATCAAAGGAAATTTGACAAGTTTTAAAATATCAAGCTATTCTTTTAAAAACCTCCAAGAATCACCCAGAAAAAAAAATCTCTCATATACTTCACAGTAAAATAATAGGATGTCTACAGATGAGAAAGTATTACAAATAGTCAACTATGCTTTTCTAAAAGGCAACAAAATGACTGAAAGTTGAATTTCACCAGAAAGAAAAAAGAAAAAGGACAAAGAATGTAGGAAATTATTTGGCAAAGGACTGAGGAGAATAGCTACCAATCACACAGCTCCATCTAACAAAAGCCAGTTGAGAATCTGAATCAAGGAAAAGGAACTTTCAAGCTGAGCATAATTATCCACACCTGTAAGTCTAACTCTGGTGTGTAGAGGTAGAAGAATTGCGCATTCTGGGTCTCCCCAGGCTACCGTGAGTATAAGATCAGTCTGAGCTCCATAGTGAGACACTGTCACAAAACACCAAGGATTTCGAATTATCTCCAATGCTGAATTTTTACTTTCTATGTTCAAGACACAGCAGAATAAATAAATGAAGTAGTAAACTTTGAAAACAATTGAGTAACACTTACAGGGTACAAATTTGAAATAATTTATAGTAACATCTCAATACTAAAGGCAATATTGTGTTAGTTTTTTTTCCCCAGAATACAAATGATCTAACGGATAATGGAGAAAGAACATGGAATTAAATAAAACAGTTAAAAAATCCATTATGATGAGAATGATGATGACATTCTACTATGCAAATTTTTGAAAGATATATTCAGTTGATCAAGATTGAAAAATGTCCTAGTATATTGGCAGAATAGTGGTATTGTACTAGCTAGAGGAAAAGTAAAAGTTTAAAAACACAGTGTCCAAATGCATTATGAGAAGAACAGACAAATGACGTAACTTTTGTGCATGTGACAATGTCAATCAAAAAAGACAAGTGGATAACAATATAAAAATATTAGAAATTTTTATTAATAAATAGAAAACCAGTGAAAAATCCAAAGCTCATAGCCTATTCAAATTCACAAAAAAAATGACTAACATTATCCATGCTTTAAAGCATTTGTCTCTAAATTCCAAAGTTTGAATGACACAAAAATCACAAAAAATTTAAGCTAAAATAAGTATAATAAAACTCCTAATAGACCATTTTATGTTAGGGTATCATGAAAAATTATTAAACTATGTGTGAACCAAATTATACATACAAATGACCCATGTTCAATTGGTTAATGTAGAATATTCACAGTGTTAAAATTATGAAATCAGACTTGGTCACCCTCATATTGGTAACAAAAGTGTATACACACTATGGAATTTTATTATTCACAATGGAAGACAAAAACTTTCCATTTTAGGGAAAAAAAGTTTGAAAATTGGAATGACCAGGTTAAGCCAAAATAAAACCAACACTTAAAATGTGGTATTCACATGCTTAAGTTAGGGGAAAAAAAAAATATATATATATATATCATACATGAATGCTAAAAAGAAACCATTAGTAATATGGAAGGGATTGAGAGATGGAAGATATCAGGAAAATAGAGGAGGCAATATAACCAAAGCATATACTGTGTAATTATGAGATATGAAATGATATTATATAAAATGATTTTTAATTATAGTTAACAAATACTAATTTGTAGGGAGCAAATGAAGTCCTAAGTAAGTGTGTATTTTTGAGACAGGCATGGCATGCCAAGGACCAACCAATTCTTAGGTCCCACGGGAGTGGCAAAGCCTTCGCCAGGGGAGGCACAAAAGGAAGACAAAGTTTTGCTCTGGTCTGAGTGCAAATGTCAACAGTATGTGCAGAAAATGTCCATGAACACTTTCTCCCCCTGGATATTTACAGCCAGAAGCCTGCTCCCAGCAGAGATTGCTCCTATTGAGATTAGCTAAACCTGTTTCCTTGTTTAGATATATTCGATAACCCTACTTCCCTGTTCAACTGTATATAATATAGTGTGCTGAGCTTCCAGGGTGCTGCAGTTTCTCCGTCCCAATGCCAAGACCACTGGATCCCAGCTTTGCTGAATCTTCTATGTTTTATTCTTTCCTCAGTCCCTTATCAAACCAACTCAGGTTTCTGGGGTCAAAGGCATGAAAGGATGCAGCAATAATATTTGAGCTAACAAATCATTAATTACTCATTTAAATGGATATTAAAATATTAACACAATTCTATTTTCAAAAATTATACAGAAAGGGAAAAATCTGAAAAATGACAAAAATCATTGTTTCTAATTAAAATATTTCCCACATGGAAAAATTCTGAATAGAGTTCAAATGCCATTATAAAATTCCATTTTATTATGAATAATACCTGCACTCTTCTTTATGGCTAAACAAACCTCCATCTTCTATATATACCACATCTTCTTTACTATTCACTGTTCAATGGATTCCAAAACTGATTCTATAGCTTTCTCTTATAAACTCAGCAGCTATTAACACAAAGATGTGAATACATCTGTGGGGCATGGACCTAAATGGCCCTGGAGTGTATACCCCAGAGTTTAGGATTAGATTTTTCTTGAGGATAAGCAGACACAGGATTTTGAGGGTTGATAGATTTTGAGTTTTTTGAGGATATATAAATAGAGCTAGACATATTTCCATTTCTATTAGCAATATAAAAGAGTCCCTTGCCTCACTCCTCTCATCTACATTAGAACTTATAATTATTTGTTTTTTTCTTTATCAACAGGCCAAAGATCTTTTAATCATTTGAAACAACATCCCTCTCATATGTTACAGATATGGAGAGATGGAAACTAATCTTTTTTTTTTCAGATGAAAACTTGAGATTCAAGAAATCAATACATCAAAATTAGTCTATAAGAAATATAAGCAATAGTCCATCCTTTCTACTCATCTCAATCTTTAAAAATTCACCCTCTTTATATTTCTCAATAATATATTGTATTTCATATAATAATATTTCATTATTTTCACAGATCTACTTTTTTAAATGATTGTAAGCCTTGAGAATTTCCTACAATATTTTTTTTATCACATTACTTCACCTCCCCCAACTCCCATTAGATTCCTACACACTCACCGAAATTCATGTCCTTCATTTCTCAAAACAAACAAAAAGGAACAAAGGAAACCAAAACGACATTAAAAAAAAAAATCATGGAGTCTGATTTGTGTTGGTCAACCATTCTTCATCATGGGGCCTGCCCAGAAGTGTGACTGAAATACCCTGTGTCACGTCATTATAGAAAACTGAATTTTCATCAGCACCATGGTGGGTTCTGGGCAGTGCTGGGGACTGAACACAGGCCTTTTGCGGTCAGGCGAGCACCTTACCCACTCACCCTCATCCCAAGCCCTTTCCCTTGTTCTCTCCTAATAACTGTGTCGCTGTGCTGGGGATTGAACCCAGGGTCTCACACATGCTAGGCAATTGCTGTATCCCTGAGCTATAGCCCCAGCCTTCTTAGTCATCAGGGAAATGCAAAATGACTCTGAGATACCACCTTACACCCGTCAGAATGGCTAAGATCAAAAATGCTGAAGACAACTTATGTTGGAGGGGGTGTAGAGCAAGGGGAACTCTCCTCCACTGCTGGTGGGAATACAACCTTGTACAGCCACTTTGGAAATCAATAGGGCGCTTTTTTAGAAAATTGGGAATCAACCTCTCTCAAGACCCAGCTATATATACCACTCTTGGGCATATACCCAAGGAATGCTCAATCATACCACAAGGAAACATGCTCAACTATGTTCATAGCAGCATTATTTGTAATATACAGAACCTGGAAACAACCTAGATGCCCCTCAACTGAAGAATGGATTAAGAAAATGTGGTACATATATACAATGGAGTACTACTCAGCAGAGAAAAACAATGATATGAGGTTTGCAGGCAAATGGATGGAACTAGAAAAAATCATCCTGAGTGAGGTAACCCAGACTCAGAAAGACAAACATGGTATGTACTCACTCATAGGAGGATATTAGATGTAAAGCAAAGGATAACCAGACTGCTACTCACAACTCCAGGGAGGCTACCTAGTAAAGAGGACCCTAAGGAAGACACAGCGATCGCCCAATGACAGAGAAATGGATGAGATCTACATGAGCAAACTGAAGGTGGGGGGTGATGGAGGGCAAGGGTTGGGGGAAAGAGAACTTAAGGGAGCGGGAGGTACCAGCTGGATCAGGAGCAGAGTGAGAAAATGGAGAGGGAGAAACCGTGATGAATGAAGACCCCAGGGGAATAGGAAGAAGCAGAGTGTTAGAGAGGTTCCCAGGAATCCACAAAGATACCTCCACAATAGACTACTGGCAATGGTTGAGAGAGTGCCTGAGCTGACCTGCTCTGGTAAATGGATGGCCGAACACCCTGGCTGTCATGATAGAACTCTCATCCAGTATCTGATGGAAGTAAATGCAGAGATTCACTGCCAGGCCCCAGATGAAGCTCCGGGAGTCCAATCATTGAGAGAGAGGAGGGATTATATGAGCTAGAGATATTGAGACCATGATTGGAAAAAGCACAGGGACAAATAGCCAGACTAGTGGAAACATATGAACTGTGAACCAATGGCTGAGGAGCCCCCAACTGGATCAGGCCCTCTGGACAAATGAGACAGTTGATTAGCTTGAACTGTTTGGGAGGCCCCCAGGCAGTGGAGCTGGGACCTGTCCTTGGTGCATGGGCTGGCTTTTTGGAGCCTGGGGCCTATGCTGAGACACTTTGCTCAGCCTTGGTGTAGGGAGGAGGGGACTGGACCTGCCTCAACTGAATCTACCAGGCTGGGCTGACTCCCCAGGGGAGACCTGGCCTTGGAGGAGGTGGGAATGGGGGGTGGAGTGGGGGGGAGCAATGGGAGGTGGGAGGAGGGAGGACGGGGGAATCTGTGGCTGATATGTGAAATTAAGTTAATTATAAAATAAAAATATTATTTTAAAAAAGAAAGAAAACTGAATTTTCCCTTTTACATCTTTCAATTGCAGTAGCTTCTCAGAAAGGGGGCTTTCTGCCCACTTCTTCTCCATTCTTGGATTTGGTCTGTCTTGGACACACTGCTATGATCTCTGAGTTCATATGTGCATATGCACTGTTGTCTAGAAAATGCTGTTTCCTTAAAGTCAGCCACCACTTGTGGTTTCTACAATCTTTCCCTCAGTTAATAATGGCCCTCTTAACTTGAATGAGAGGGAATTACAAGTTTGTTTTATTTACATTTTCTTAGTGGATAATAATGTCAAACATTTTTTCATATATTTGTTAGTGATTTTTACTTTGTATTTTGAGAATTCTGTTTACTTCATTGCCTATTTACTGATTTGGATTTTTATGTTATGAATAATGACTTTTGTGAGTTCTTCACATATTCCGTATATTAATCCTCCATCAGATAAACAGATATCAGGATATTCTAACATTCTATGTGTTATTTATTCATTCCTTTTTTTCCCTTAGCTAAGCATGAGCTTTATAATTGCATTCAGTCACACTGGTCAATTTTAATTTTCTTCTGAAAATTACACAAAAGGCAGTCTAATAAATTATAGGCTTGCTTGAGGGAGATTGTAAGCTAATTTTTCTTTATGAAACTAAACTGATAAAACATAAATGTTTTTTTCAAACAGTGCTCAGTAATTGTTGCTGTAATATTCAAAAAAGAAAATTGGCAAAGAAAAAAATATTTTGTCTTTTCCACATTATTTTACCAAATTATGAACTTACTAACTTCAAAAGCCTCCTGAAACAGAAAAATTAGTACTGAAAAGTTACAGAAGTTAAATGCAAACTAATTCTATTTTCTCTATTTACAAAGTAACTTTCCATTTTAAAGACACATTAACATTAATTTTGTAAAATGTCATAAATTCTTGCTTTCCCTATAATTTTATGTATAAAAAAATTTAATAAATCCAATAATTAAAAATGAGATAATGAAAGGAAAAAGTGTAATATTAAAAAAATCTGCTTAATTTAATTACAAATCATCTATAAGTAAGCAAACAAAAGCATTAAATAAAAAATTCTCTCTTCTTGAAGTTAATATAAAGGTATTTATTTTAAGGGATAAATTAGCATTTTCTTTTTTCTGAATAAAATATTTTTTCTATTTTTTTATTGAAAATAGATTTTTCTCATACAAAATATATTATGATTACAGTTTCCCCCTCCCAACTCCTTGATCCTCCCCACCTTCCCTCCCATCCGGATCCACAGCCTTTTTTCTCTCTCTTATTAGAGTATCTAAAGAATAATAATCAAATGAAATAAATAAAATGAGATAAAACAACAACAACAAAAATGAACCAGAATAGGACAAAACAAACAAAGAAGAGAAAAAGGTACAAGAAACACATATAGACACAGAGACGCAGTCACTTACAGACTTGGGAATCCCATTTTTTAAAAATGGAAGCCATAATATACATGCAAAAGACCTATAACGCTAAAAAAAAAAATCCCCGATAAAACATTATGAGACAACCAATTGCCAAAGATGCTGTTGAATTGTTTTGGTTTTTTTTGGGCGGGGGTGTTGTCCATCTACTTTTTTTGCATGGGCCTGCCCCTTATAGTGGTTTGTATCCCCAGTGAGACTCTGTTAGAGAAAACTAATTTCCATTTGGGAGTGGTTATCAATTGGAGCTAGCTTCTGGGTTAGGGAGGAAAGCTTGTGTCTACTTCTCCATTCAGTGCTTAGGACCACATCTGCATGAGACCTGTGCAGGTCCTGTGAATGCTGCCCCAGTTTCTGCAAGTTTATATGTGTATCAGTCGTCTTGTGTGGTTTTCTTTGTGTCTTATATCCCCACTGGCTCTTACAATCTTTCTGCCTCCACTTCTGCATAATTCCTTGAGATCTGAGGAAAGGTGTTTAATGGAGATATAGTCCATTTAGAACTTTGTGTTCCAAGGTCTCTCACTCTCTGCACATTGTCCATCTGTGGGTCTCTACATTTGTTTTCATCAAAGAGGAAGATTCTCTGGCGATGGCTGAGCAAGACACTGATGTATGAGTATAGAAGAAAGCCATTCAGAATCACTTCATTGCTACACTCTTTTAGGAGAACAGTACTATTTGGTTTTCCCATTGGTCCCTGTCCTGTCTGGTCTCAGGTTCTTGCCCAGCATATAGACAGGTTCCATCTCAATAAGTGGCACTTAAATCCAATCAGAGAGTAGTTGGTTACTTGCAAAAGCTTTGTCTCCCTATTGCAACAATGATTTTGCAGTAGGTCATCATAGAGTGAAGACTTTGCAACTGGGTTAACGTTTACCTTTACCCTCTGGTAGCATGCAGAATATGTTCCAGTACAGTGAATATTAATTGGTGGTGAAGGCTCTAGTTAGGCACTAGCACAAATTGTCCACATTCAATGAATTGTGTAGGTATTGTTTTCAGCAATAGGGACTTACCATTAATTTGAGGAGAGCAAACAATAGATTGGATTGTTTGGGAGGTTTTTACATGGCACATTTGGCCAACAACTCGATTTGATGTAACCCCTTCACTGTACTGGAAGTTATAGGTGATGAGAGTTATCCAGTTGGGGCTCTCTTTCCCCCAGTATTTGGCAATTTCATTTAGATTTCTTTCATATATATATATAAGCTTCTGCTATATGAAGTTGCCATACAACCCCCAGTGGTCATTACTTTTGAGAGGAGAAGTCAAGGAATTGGTAATCAGTGCATTGTTTCTTCCACACCTAATTCTGTAGATCTCAGAGCCTGTTATGGCCAGAAGCATACTATAGCTACCAAGAGTCAGTATTTTGCCTTTTAAAATGTCTCGCCAAAGTACGCAAATTGTTATTTATTTGCAATCCTTTCTCTCTCTAACACATCTAACTTGAGTGACTTCAAACTTATTCAGTACCTGGACTTGAATGGCAGTGAATGCTTCAAATACTCTTTTCATATGCCAGGCCTCTTCAGGAAGGAAGGCTAGATTCTCTGTTGATTCCAATAAACATGTTTTCTATGCAGATGCCATTTTCAGTCGTTGAAATGCATGACAAGTGCTGAATAAATAGTACCTAAAGATAAATCGTGTGCATTTGTTCAATGTATACAACATTCTTCAACCTCTAATACTGTTATGGTTCTTGAACATGTTTATGTACAAATGAAGCATTCTCAGTCAATCTCAGAAAACTGTTTATTCAACCTCCAAAGCTTGACGGCAACCAATAAAAGAAAGGTAATTTATAATAAATAGTGAATTTCCATCCTGACACTTCTATTCATCCCATCGCATTAGACTTTCCTTTTTCATTTTACTTTTTAAAGTGGAGTTATATAAAGGTTTGCACATTTTAAAACCCTCCACAGACAATAGCTTTAAAATAGCCATAGTTCAATAAACAGTAAGAGAGTTTTAAGATGTTTCCTACAGTTTAGGGAAGTCAGCTAGGAGGAGATTAACATTTAATGTGACAGATTCGTATCCATTTGCTGTGAAATGGTGAGAGCTTTTGTTTCAGTTCACTTTGTTTAAAAAAATCCCACTATTGTAACAAAAAGTAAAAACAGTAATGGAGATTAATATATGTCATTTTTTTAGCAACACTGTGTATTTCTTTAAACACATGGCCCTTTGAATATCAAGAGGCATTTCATCAGATTTGCTTAAAGGAGTGTTACTGTTTCCAGAGAAAATGAACAGAGATGTTGATCTGAACACACTTTATGAAACAGTAGACTTAGAAATATGAATGAAAGTCTCACACTAATCTTTATATCTTTTTGTTTCTCTCTACTGAGTTTCACTACATCAATGCTCAGTTTCAGTAAACCGATGGATACCTTAAGAAATTTATGGAAAATTATCTTGGAAATGGCCATTTGGTTATTTTTAATTTGTACTTTTTCATTAATTAAATCTGTTCTTCAATAATTTGATACATTATGAAAAGCATTCTGACTCTTCTCACCCCATCATCTCCTCTCTATTATTACCCCAGTTCAAGTCCCTTCCCCTAATTTTATTTCTAAACTTCCATCCCGTAGTTCTTAGTGAACAACGAGATCATGACAATGTGTGTAAACCCTGTAGCTAGTAATAGGATCCAAGAACATTTGCTTCCCCGAAGTGTTTGTTTTCCATATCGTTGGTGTTTTCTTTATGAAAAATGAAGGTAATATCATGAAACCTGAAGTTCAAATACTAAGTTCAGGCAGCTCAGAACTCAAGACTGCCAATCAAAGGGCAGAAGGGAAACCATACAAAAGCAATTTTAAAATTTTTTCTAATTCCCATTTCAGAATCTCAGAGATAGCAACCCTGTTTTGTCCCTGCTTACGAAAATAGTAGCTCTATGTCCATTTGTTCATTAAAAACTATGTTGAAAAGAAAATAAAAATGTTCTGATTGATAGTTTTTTCATGTTAGTAAAAATTAATTTTGTTTGAATTTATTTTGAAAATTATGTTCAAATCTACTGTGAACCTTCATAACTACTTTTTTTCTGATTCTTTGTGGTCACAGAGAACAATGGATGAGTTTCTAAAGTTTTTAGAACTTACAAAGATCTCATTTTTTTCCTGTAAACATGTAGTGTAAGCCTCTACCTGTGTGCTAAGTACTTTAGGATATGTTAATGGAAAAGAAACTGAAGATTGGGGAAAACACTGTAATTAAATTTTGATTGTTTCCAGTTGAGATGTAATATTTATAAAATGAAAATTATTCAATGCATGTCACGTATACTTCAGAATATCTAAATCATTATTTCAAGTGATTTATAATTAGCGTGATTCCTTGAACTTCAGATGATCAATGGAATATATCCGTGAATGAAGATTCCATTGTCTCATCCATTTAAATATCAGGATGATGGCAGAGAACAACACGAACAAGCAGAGAACAACAGCAACAACACTATGCTTAGAAGCCAGCTAAATAAATCAAGGAAGCAAGCTTTAGTATTAGTGGGGAAATGGGTGAAGATGTGGCCTCTGAGATACTTAAAGCAACATCAAAAGGGTTAATGGATTAGAAACTGGATTTGTGACAAGTTATCATTACTTCCTCATGTTAGTTGTTCATATGATAATAACGAGAACTACAGTGGAGAGGAGGAGAAAAGAGGGAGGAGGAGAAACAGAAGGAGGTGAAGAAAAATAAGGAATCATATATTGTTTTTTAAGGTATTTCGTGAAACATGCAATAAGGACACAATTTTCATGTATTCATGCTGTTAAAGGAGCTTCCTCCTCCATAGTTCCCAGTGTGTAAAGGATTGTTGTAAAATAAATTGTAATGTTCCTAGGGAAAGAAATGGAGTCTTAGTGCATATGCAGTGTAGCTTAACATAAAGTGCACCATCTGGTGCTTGCTTTTTATTTGGCAATGATCTATAATGACATTTTATAACAGATTTTATCTGTTAATTACTAAGCAGCAAAAGTGATTCCACTCTCAGATTCAACAGGACAAAATAAAATTTTTACAGTAATAACATAATGTCCCTTAATAAATAAAAACCAACTACAGAACTCATTTCTGTCTCTGATAGTATTACCACTCTTACACTAATTTGTAAATAAAGTTCAAAACTTCTTTATTGCTTCTTTTACCATTTCTTAATTTGTAGAGAATAAAAGAGACATAGTCAAATTTTAAAAATATATATACCAAGTAGATAATTCATGTAAATTCAAATGATTTATGTCTGTCTTCAGAAAATATCAAGACAATGAATTGATATTTCAAATGTTCATTTATATCCTTCCACTTAAAATTAAAGTATAAATATAAAAATATAAAATGTGAGTAATTCAGTTAGAAATGGCTGACACATCATGTTAAGATAGACATCCCAAAGTCCACTCATAGGGAGATATTTAAATAATTATTTTGATCAATTAAACGTCAAGTTCTCCATGTATCTGCATTTTTCAGAAGTAGGAGATATTTTAGAACTATATTTTTTTCCTGTAAATCTGGATGCGTGGAGGAACATTCATGGGAACACAGGTCAACATTTTTCTTACTTTAAAATACATCAATGACATTGATGGGCACCCTGTCTGCCAGAAGTTGTCACTTGCAGGATCAAGCCAAAGTAATTTTGTTGACATCAACGTTTAAGTCTGAAGGAGTGAGCCAGAAATCATAAAATAATACTAAGAAGTGGTGGGAAGGCTTCAAAGCCTATGAGTCTAATCAAGCTTATTTTGATACCAACTCCAGAGGGTATTGCAATAGCCTATGGGAAGCAATTAAAATGCATTCTCTTTTTAAGTATAGAACTAAGAGATGTTTGCATTTTAATATGACTGTGAGAAAAATGGAAATTCTTATAGATTATCAGGCTCACTGCTTGTCTTGGGATTACATGATATAATTTAGTCTCCTTTATGCTACCAGTTGTATTCTTTCATTCACTTATATCAGTTTTTCAACTCCATCTTGGTCATTGAACTAAGTATGTCTAGCTTGTTACATAAATGCTGGTAATGAAAATGCTGTCCATCCTCTCTTGGCAATCGGTATGGCATTATAAATAATGGAAAATAATACAGCTACAGCAATTAGTAAACAAAACATTTTATCCATCCTCAGAATATATTTCTCAGTGGGTTAATATTCTAATCCAACAAAAAATATTGATCTTTTGGATGAATTATGTGACAGAAACTCCAATATTTATTATTTAGTTAATAATAACATCACTTCTGTCCCAAGTTAGTGTGACTGCAACACAAGCAGATAAAAATCAAAGCAGGAGATCATATTTGCCCTCAAATGGTCTTTTCTCCTTCCATGCCAATATGTTTCTGCCTTCTATGGTCTATGAAATTGGTATAACAGGAGGAGGAACTGTGGACCAGAAAGAAGAGCACATGTTCAACTTGGCAGGGCCACTTGATCAACAGCTGGCTACTTTAACAGTGGACAGGCACACAAATTATGATTTATCTAAACCACTGAACTTGTTATTAAAATAATATGTTACATTACTAAAACTAAGAAATAAGAACAACTTGAAACACAAATATTTTGGTATTTTAATATACAATGACAGTTTAAATTTCATATGACAGTTTCAGTTCTTTAGTTAACTGTAGAAAAATTCATTTTGGATAATTTTAGAACAAATGTGAATAACTCAAACTCCCAATGCCAGTTCTCAACAGAAAAAAAACTCTTAAACTAGTCAGTCATGACCAGATTGCAATAACTAACAAAAAAAAAATGCCAGATAACATTTGGATTACAAAATAACTTGTTAATTAGACTTTTATAAAGATAGCTTGCTGAAAAATATACTATACTGAACAGTAGCATTTATTTACATGAACTATTTTTATAATGAACTATTTTACAGTTCATTTTATAATGAACTGGTCTGCATATTTAACATATATCAACTCTGGATAACTTTGATTAAAGTAAAGTAGATGCCTGGGAAACCACACCTGCCAAGGTACAAATATATGAACAAAAATTATGTAAAACAGCCTTCACATAGGCAGTTCTATTCATTACCACTAACAAATAATGTTAATTGGTCCTAATAATAATTATTTTATTTGTTTGTCTTGGAACAATATCTGTGATGCAGATCAGGTTGTCTTCTGACTCCCTATGCAACCAAGAATGACTGATCTTCTTCCAACTGTTGTGTTTATAAATATCCATCATCTGACTTTTTCACATTAATCTTTAAAACAAGTTTAAAAAAATCACATATTTCCTACTAGAATATGTGTTTCTAAGGTAAAATTCTGATGTCATGAAGATGAAGAGCAATGTTAACAATGTGCTCAGTAAGAGAAAAATCTTTAAGGATTTGAAAATCATAAATTCATTAACATTTCAACCATTACTAACTACCAAATTCCTATAATTCCTGTAATTTCAATAGACCTTTTTTAATCTTGTCAAAGCTTATGGTTTTTACTTATGCTTGTTTCCATGCTGTACTTAATTAAGGCAAAAACAAAGATGGGGCTAGAGAAATGGCTAAAAGTTAAGAGTGCACA
>CABHPH010019257.1:0-15249 GCA_902168325.1 Peromyscus nudipes | reverse complement strand
TAAGATATGAAAGTTTAAATAAGTCATAAAGGTTTAAATATGGGTCTAAAGGAAAGGTTTTGGGTTTTGAAATCTACGCAAGTTTTAAGGGTCTAAGAATATTTTATATTATATAAAGTTCTGAGGCTATGAAAGCTTATAAGCTTTGAGGATCTCAAAAAATGATTTAAGACATAAATGCAAGTTGTGAAGATATAAATTAATGATTTAGATTAAGAGAAATGTTTCAGATTGCTTTCCCCTTCTATGACATAAAAGGTCAGAGCTTAACATTTAATAGAGTTCTGATAAGCTGGTAGAGCAGTGACTACTTACTGTTCAGTCACAAGCTGAACATTTTAGATTTATTTTGATTGTCATCTAAATACAAACTTAAAAGTGCTTGTCATCAGGCCAAAGAAATCTCTGTGAAGGAAAATGCACATGTTTTTAACCCAAATCTGTAGTTTTTGCTAGGATTCGTAAAAGATATGAGTCCACTTCTGCTGTTTTACAGATTCTCATTACCTGCTTTGTCTACGACATGGATTTCAGTACAGATTGGTAATACTAATGCATCTAAAACTTTTATGTCATTTTTAAGATAATTCATATAGGCCTCAGAGGATTAAAAGAGTCATAGAACTTGGATACATTAAAACAGAAGTCAAAAGTACTCCAATTAAGTACAGCTTAAATTTTCCCCACTTGTCTATTCCTATGGATGTTATTTTACTCTCTCCTGGTCTTGGACTCCTGCCCTTCCCAATTACTAAGATTATGGGCCTGAAAGTTCCAAATAAGTTCATATATGTTAATTTCTGTTCCTTGTCTCAACAGGTGTCCACTTGGCCGGCAGTCACCTCCAAGGTTCAGTTGCTGACTATACTGCTCCAGATGACTATGATCTCTGGACTTACTGAAAGCTGATGTAGACCAGCCCAGCCGATGTGATTGTTCCCTGTCTCTACAGCTGGGTCAGATAACCACATGCTCCTGACAAATGCCCCATTGCCCAGCCTTTGATTAGCCTTTCAGCCTTTCTGGGCCTTGACAACAACACCCCAGTGTCAGCTTAAAGAAGTTCCAGAAGAGAATGTGTCGTCCTATGCTCCCTGCCCAAAATAGGTTGAAATGCTTGGTCAAAAAGAAACTCCCTGCCATTGGGGACAAAATGGCTCAGTATGACCATTCACATACCAGGAAAATAGGGTCAGAGTTTCTCAATTGATGAATTTATTAACTAAAATGGTTCTGCAGTAAGATAAGGCATTTGACCTTCTTTCTGCAGAACCAAAGAGGTATTATATGACTTTAAGAATCTATTATTTCTATATAAATCATTGAGGATTATAATATGTCTATACTCAAAGATCAGAACTACAGGGCCTTAAGAATAGCAATAGATACAGATTTCGCCATTCTAGAAAAATCTGTTAGCTAATGGTTCTTAGTTCCCAATACCATTGAACCCTTGAACAGATAAGACTCATGATTAAGTCCTGTCATTGGTACTTGTGAAGGGAGGAATGAGGGAGCCCCAAAACAGCTTGACCACACAGCTGCCATGACAAGTTTAGGGGTCCAGATAAACTTCTGTGACAGGCTTACTGGCAGGCAATACCTGGATCCAGGAAAAGCCATAAGCTGACCCCACGCAGGGAGAGCCAAGATCTAAGGGAGAATACCACACTCCAAACATTCCCAGGACACACCTATACCCCTAGACAAATGTCAGCCAATCGGGGTCCTGAACCCTAGAAATCCCTTCATCCAAACCACTGCTATGATAACAACCCCACCCTGCCCAGGCTCAGTGGTCTCTGTTTTCACTGCTGCATCAGGACAGAGAGAGAGCCGAAGCTTGGAGCTTGATTGAAACAAAGGCTCCTTGATTTTACGAATGTGATTTGGTGCCCATGGTGGTCTTTTGGGGGTCCCCACAATGGAGACATAACAGCCTCAAACTAACATAGATCCATTTGCCTCTCCTCTGCCTTCAAAATACTAGAATTAAAGGCATGCACCATTATTCGTACCCCACCTTGGTTTTTAAATTTTAAAATTACACTTACTTATCTATTCTGTGGGGAGAGGGCACACTCCTGATACAGCCTGAGCAGTAGCCAGGTTCTCACACTGCGGTCTGACACTTACCATGGTCACATGTGTACAGAAGCTCCCTGTGTGCACACCAAAGCCCAGGCTGCTCTTCCACAGAAAGTGCCCCTCCCCTCTGAAAGCATCATGGCTGCAGAGCCCAGTTGTCAGGGACCAAACATGAACCATGGAAAAGTACTAGCTAGGCCAGAGAACAAGCCACAGGCCCCAAACCAGATGCCTCCAAAGTTAAAGAACATCCCGTGGTCAGGTAGCATAGCAACAGAACAATGGACCCTGACCAGTGACCTTATCACCTAGCACAACATCCTGCAGCTTCACGACCTGCATGTCCCCCCTCAGCTACACGTCTCCCCTCAGCTGCACGTCCTGCACATCCTGCACCTCTTTTCTCCTGCCCCCTCCCTCTCCCATGCTATATAAGCCTTGCTGAGGAAAATAAAATTTGCAGCTTGATCAGAACCCTGTCTTGCTGTCTTCCTTCGTGTCTCCCGTCCCTTTCATTCTCTCCCACAGGTGGGTTGACCCTGTTGAGACCCCGCTGGTGGGGCACCCAGTCACTGCTGTTGGGGAAAACATGGTTGGCATTACAGGAGACTGATTTTAGCATCCTGGACAGAAATCATCCCACAGCATAGACCCTATGGGCATTCCACAGAGAACTTGAAACTAGAACAGAGCCTATGACTTAGTATTCAGGGTCCAGCAGGTGGCAGCAGTGAGGCTGAGCACAAGTAGCAGCTGGGATGCTGAAGAACCAACCAGAGCCAGTTGTGCAAAAAAGCTGGTGACCAGCAGCTGACATATGGTCACCTCATCAGGTCCAACCCCTCCTTGGTGACTTAGAAACTGGTAAAGATTTACTCACAGATCCCAGACAGTAGGGCAGAGCCAGATAAAACCTGGAGGTGAGTACTCATGACCAGAAGGACACACTCTCAGACCGCACTGAGGATAAAGATGTGATTCATCTGGTAGAGTGCTTACCTGCCTGGCACAAACAGAACCCTAGGTTTTATATCCAGCAGGAGATAATGGGGCACAAATGGGGCACACCTGTCACCCAGCACTTGGGAGGACAGAGAAGAGAATATGTAGGATTTCAAGGCCATTCTTGGCTACATAACAAGTTCAAAGCACAGCTTGGGCTACATGGGACACCACCCTCCTTGCAAAAAAAAAAAGTCCTTGGAAAAGTACAATAGCCTTGTCCCCTATCCTGACTGACTGTACAACTGTGGCCAATTCATCCTTGAGATTCTGTGCCTTGCTGGTCGGTGGTGGCGCAGACCTTTAATCCCAGCACTCGGGAGGCAGAGACAGGCAGATCTCTGTGAGTTCGAGGCCAGCTTGGTCTACAGAGTGAGTTCCAGGACAGGCACCAAAACTACACAGAGAAACCTGTCTTGAAAAACCAAAAAAAGAAAAAAAAAAGAAAGAAAAAAAAGGATTCTGTGCCTTGGCATGTCCAAAGGTGCAATGAATACAGAAGTGTGTCCTTGTGTAGCTGGAAGTGAGGCCCTGAGAGTTTGTGCCTGGCTCAGGTCAAGGGATCTGGGGACCATGGGGCTTGTGAGGATTGTGAGGATGGCAGGGACAGCAGATATGACAGAGGCGGGGTTGCATAGCCACCTGCAGGGAAGCATGGAGAAGACAATCATGCCAGGAAATTTTGTTTGTTTGTTTGTTTGTTTGTTTTTTCGAGACAGGGTTTCTCTGTGTAGCTTTGCACCTTTCCTGGAACTCACTTGGTAGCCCAGGCTGGCCTCGAACTCACAGAGATCTGCCTGCCTCTGCCTCCCGAGTGCTGGGATTAAAGGTGTACACCACCATTGCCTGGATAATGCCAGGAAATCTAAGGAAACTGGAAGTCGCCTCTGCACATGTCATTCAGGGAGAATGATGCCACTTCCTCTGCTACAATCTTGTCTTCCTGTCCTTTAGAGAACTGATGGAACTATGTCATGGGGAAGGGTCGGATGCCCTTCCTACAGAAGCAGCCCTGAGGTCACCACAGCCTCTGCCCCCGCCTCCCATGTCTCCACTTCAGTCACAGTCTAAGTGTGTCCATTCCCAGAGATGTCCCTGGCAGTATGTCATGAGTGACACATTGCTGCTCTGAGCCTCCTTTGCTCAATTAATACATAGAATTTTCTGGAGAGACAAGAGCTAGAGAAAGTCATCTCTAGAGCTTAGTGGAAGGTATCACCTGTCCCTGGTCTTTGAGGTAAGGCTGAGTGATGTCTTGCAGCCAGGCTGACATCTCTGTGCTGAGCAGAAGCCTACAAGGACTGAGCGAGACAGGAGTCCCCTCAGACCTGCCATGTGATGATGGCATGGCCTGAGCCAGGGCTTCCTCCGTGGGTGGGAGGGCAGAAAGGCTCTTGGGGAAACCAGATAAGCTTTAGAACCCGTGTCTAGGTGAGGGGGACTGTCACCTAGGAAAATTAGGGACTTTGTGAACTGGGCAGCAGGGAGCAGCCCAGGTCTGTGAGTGTCCACCAGCCCTTGGTTCAGCCTGGGAAATGTGAGGGGTTGAAGGAAAGTAAAAGGAGGCAAAGAGCAGAATTAGAGACCACATTCTAGAGTTGGGGGCTGAGGGAGCATCCACTCCAGCACCACCATCAGCAGCATCTATTATTACCTGAGGATGGGACTCAGCTGGGCAGAGACATGGATCAGCTTTTCTCTCCCTGAAAGAGGATATGCTGGTCCAGGCTGCCTCTTCCTTGGGATGAGAGAGAGGCTGAGACACACAGAGAACCAGCGAGATAGGAGAGAGAATGAGAGACTGGGGCGAGAAGGCAGAGATAAGGAGGGAGAGAGAGGGGACAGCATGGTATAAATGAAAGGCTGGGCATACAGGAGGTCAAGCTGGAAGAGAGGAGAGTCTGGCATGGTGAGGTCAAGACCATATCTTCCAGCCAAACAAGGGGGCTGGGCTCAAGAGCACGGCCCCATTGTCTGTGACCACAGGGAGGATCTTCTGCAACATGAGAAAGAAGAAGCCAGAATCATGAAGGAAGTTGCTGGTCACAAGGAGGTGGAGATGGGGAAGTCCTGCCCTACTCTGTTCTCCACATGAGAAGCCTCTGTGGATGTGGGGCATTTTACTCTGATTCTCTCCTGACTCCTGCGCACCCCAGTGTCCCTCACACACCCTCCTCTCCTTCCTGATGGCTCTGCTGGTCTCACTTCCTGGAGGGAATCAGGCCATGACTTGGATCCTGATTCTGCTGCTGTCAGCTGCATGTCTGCAAGCTGGTGAGTGGTGGGGACCTTGTTAGCAGGGACTCTGCCCTAACCACAGGAGGGGCCAGTGGGGCTGGGAAGAGAGGACTGTCATGCACACAGGTGACTGCTAGGGGAGGTAAGCAGTCCACTGTGCCCCAAGAGAGAGCTCATCCCTCAGAGAGGGAACAACCCAACCTTTCCCATCTTTTCTGTCCCAGCCATAGGGACAGTTCTGCCCTGTATCACACACCAGTCTGTGGGTGAAGGCTAAGACATTCTGGGTTGTCCTTTCCATCCTCTGCAGAGACTTCAGATTCTCCCCATCCTTCCCAGGTAACTCAGCAGGATCCAACAGAGTAAATGCCTTTGGGGTCAACCAACCAGCCCGCCTCTCTGGTGTCCAGGGTGGCTCCATCGAGATCCCCTTCTCCTTCTACTTCCCCTGGGAGTTGGCAGAGGATCCACAGATGAGGATTCTCTGGAGATGGAAGCACTTCCATGGGGAATTTATCTACAACTCCACACCACCTTTCATACATAAGCATTTCAAGAACTGACTCATCCTGAACTGGACACAGCCTCAGACATCTGGAGTCCTCAGAATCCTGGACTTGAAAGCCAAGGACCAGACCACTTATTTCTGTAAAATTATGCTGAACACCAGAGAAAGTATGAAGAGTTGGCAGTCGATCTTTGGGACTCAACTCATCATCTCCTCTGGTGAGTCACCCTGGCTCAGACTTTGATGCCTCTGACTTCCTTGTCCCCTAGATGTCACCTCAGGCTTCACAACTCTGAGATTTCTTTCATACTCCTTTCCCTTGCCTCTGTCCAGGCCTCTGCCAACAGGATCTTTACCTTGTAGTTGTGGCAGGTGTTAGCTGCCCCATCTGACCTTGTCTGTCATTCTATGTTAAGATGGAACCCAAGCCCTCTCTAGGCCTCAGCTTGTGTCCTACCTCCTAGTTCACCCCCTTTCTGTCTCAAACTAACACTGCAGTCCAGGCCACTTCCCTTTCCCAAAGATCTCAAGGTGGATTAACTTCTCCAGAATGTAGCTGATTCATTAGGTCCTGTGGCAGGGCTCCAATGAGTCTCTGTATGCAGCATCTCCACACAACTTCAACCTAAGCAACAGTAGGTGCCCGTTGGATGTTCTTGGTGTCCTATGATCCATATGTAAACTGCCATCTAGCACCACCACCCCCATTTCCCCTCCTAACTCCCCAGGAGACATCCCTCACCTCTCTCTACCCAACTCCCTTGTCTCCTCCCCTTTTCACCGTCCCCCTCTCTCCTTCCTTACCCTCTTGCCCTCACCTCTCCCACACAAGCTCCAAGGCTCTTGGAAAATAACGTCCCCATTTCATGATGTGGCTGCTCTGTCTTCTGATCCCTGCCTCTCCTCTGAAGCAGAAGTAACTGGGAACAGGAGTAGAACACTGTAAGACTGTTAACCCTTGTCCCTTCACATGGCCCTACAGAAGCTGGGAGACTGTGTGCGTAGCTCTTTTTTTTTTATACTTTGGTGTTTTAGTTGTTATGACAGGTTCTCACCATTTAGCCTTGGCTGTTCTGGAACATACAGAAATTTGCCTGTCTCTGCCTCTGAGGTCCTGAGATTAGAGTCATGGGCCACCCCATCCAGCAGTGGGGTTCTCTGTGCAGTCTATGGCTGCAATGTTGACCTGATATAATGTCAACCAGCAGCTGCCAGGGCTCCGGGAAGGGAGAGAAAGGAGCTGGTTCATAGTTCTAGAGTAGTGGTTCTCAACCTTCCTGATGCAGATATCCTTTAATACAGTTCCTCATGATGTGGTGACCTCCCAACCATAAAATTATTTTCATTGCCACTTCAGAACTATAATTTCACTACTGTTATGAATCATACTGAAAATATCTGATGTGCAGGATGTCTTATATTCTACCACTGTGTTTGTAGCAAACCACAGGATGGGAACTTTTGGTCTAGTGTTTCCAAATAGGTAAATGGGGTGGAAATTAATCTTAGTAATGTTTGTAGAGAGAATGGATGTACTCTGCCCTGCACTGAGCTGTACATTTATGGACAAAATTATTTAGTTTTGTTATATATTTTTATATACTGTGTGTGTGTGAACATGTGGGTCTGTTAATTCAGGTGTGTGTGTGTGTGTGTGAGTGTGTGTGTGTGTGAATGTTTGCAATTCATAGTGTGCATGTGGAGGCTAGAAGATAAATTCAGTTGTCCTTCCCTTATTTTTAAGACAGGGTCTCTCACTAGCTTCAAGTTTGCCATGTAGACTAGGCTGGCTGGCCAGTGAGGCCCAGGGACATGCCTGTCTCCACTTCCTCAGTACTGTGATTACAGCTCACTCAGCTCAGTTTGGTGTAGAACTCTATATACGGACAAGGCTGGCTTTGAACTCACAAAGATCCCCCTGCCTTTACTGCTAGGGCTAAGATTAAAGGCCATGACAAATTCATCCAGCTCTTTACATGACTACTAGGGATGAAACTCGGGTTCTAAGGCAACAAGCAGCCAACACTCTGTGGACTGAGACATGTCTGCATGTTACCAACATCTGTGACAAAAACAACTGTACTACTGTGGCTTAGTTGTCTGTGACCAGATGACAATCTGAGGACACACCTCCAGGACAGGTGGAGAGTGGACATTTGAACTTGCTCTCCTGGAGTCTCAGCCTTCAGCATGTGTTCCCTCTCTGTGAACTTCTAACAGCTGTTCCCCATCCCACATCCCACAGAGGAGACAAGGTGTGATACTCACCCCATCCCTCCCATGTAACACGAATTTTAAAAGGTCTTATTAATAAAAAAACAAACCCAGAGCCAGATATTGGGGTGAAAGCTGAAAGATGGGACAAACAGAACAAGCCACAACCAAGTTTACCTTACCAACTCCTCAGCCTCCAGAGCGAGACTTCCTGTTTGCTCACTCCTTTTATGCCCATTTCTGTGCCCTGCCATCTTAGTTCCTACTGGTTGAATTAAAGACATGTGTGCTTCCCAAATACTTGGTAGAAAAGGCATGAGATCTCAAGTGCTGGGATTAAATGCATGTGCCACTTTCCAACATGGCCTTGAACTAACAGAGATCTATGTAGCTGGAGAATTTCTCTCCAGCTCCCGCCAAGTCCCGCCAGTCCTGGAGCCCACTTACAAAGTAAACACACAGACTCTTACATTATTTCAACTGCTTGGCCATTAGCTCAGGCCTATCATTGTCTAGCCCTTACTCTTATATTTAGCCCATTTCTATTAATCTATACTTTGCCTCGTGGCTTATTGGTACCTTATATCTTCCTTGTCCTGGGGCTGCTCCAGGCAATGTCCCCCTTCCCTTCCTGTTTCCTCAATTCTCCTCTCTGTTAGTCCCGCCTATACTTCCTGTCTGACTATTGGCCAATCAGTGTTTATTCATACAGAGCAATATCCACAGCAGATCTAGACGGATCTCTGCTTCCTTAGTGATAGGATTAAGGGTGTGTACCACTGCTGTTTGGCCTCTGTGTCTAATTGAGTGGCTGGCTCTGTCCTATGATCCCCAGATAAATTTATTAGGGCATATAATATATTGGGGTACACAATATATCACCACACTCATTCATCCAGGGGAATCTGCTCACAGCTCATCTCTCCCCAGGCATCAGCATCACCATGCAGAGCCCCTCCATCGTCACCTCTACAGTCACCGCAGCTGGCCTGGAGGACACAGAGGGCCTGAGGAATCCTTCACTTGTGAACCTGGGAGCCACAGTTGGGGTGGTGGTGGCCACGGCTGTGCTCATAACCCCTGTCTGTGTATTGATGATCTTCCTCTGGTGGAATCAAAGGTAAGTGGTCCAGGACAGGCCTCACCTGAGCTTCCCCCCTGAGTTTTCTCAGCTGTGGGAGATGGAGAAAGGTAGAGATGTGCAGGGAAAAGTAAAGAGAACAGAAGGACAGGAAGGGAGCTGAACTCTACCAGGACTGAATCTGCACCTCCTTCCTTAGAATCCCAGCTGGAAATCAGAGGAGCAAGTGCAGATGAACACAGAGCCTGTGCTAAGGGATTCAAGGGGCATGCATGTGCCTCTGGGGACAATTGCTCATTTGAATAGAGCTATTTGAGTTGAGAATATGGTATTAAAACAGAAATTAAGGCCATGATAAGTAATAAACCCACAAATGAAAAGAAAGTTTCTGGGAGGAAGCCGCACTAAAGGAGGTGAAAGATCTGTACCCTAAAAACAAAACAGTGCTAAGAAATTACAGAACAGCCAGGAGATAGCTCAGGGGGTAAAGTGCTCACCCCAAGATCACAAGGACATGGGTTCCATCCCCAGGACCCACTTAAGTGTTGGCCATGTTGGTAGACAGAAGGACAGCAGAGAGATTAGGATCCCTGACGCCGACTGTGCTGCCAGCCTTGCCCAATCAGTGAGAAACGAGTGACAGACCTGTCTCAAAAACATAGGAGAAAGCTCCTTCAGAACAATACCCAAGGTCCTCCTGCCTGTGTGCAAGGCTTTCCTGAGGGAATCATCTCTCTAGATCCCTGCATGTCTCACATAACAAATTTCTCCAAGCATCCCCTCTACCGTCCATACATGTGTGCACACATGCCAATGTACATACTGGTAAAAAATAAATTTTAAAAGCATGGAAATACTAAAATATGTAAGGATATTTGCATAAGGGAAAATTTTATACATTCAGTCCTTACAATGCAAAACACTCTAAACATTCAATGCAATCGGAATTCAAATCCCAATTAAATTTTATAAAAATAAATGAATTGTCTTCTAAAATTAACAAGGATTCTAAGAAACAACATGGGAACATAGTAGAGGACACCCTCATCCCAGCCTTGGGAAGTGCAGAGTTGAGTCAAGAGTTCAAGGTCATCTGCAGATACATAGTAAATTGCCGGTCAACCTGGGATCACTGAGACTTGCGCTCATGCAAAGCAAGAGCCAAGTGTGGACTGTGTTCAGAGCAGATTTAAGCCATGGTGACTGGAAAACTGCAGGATAAAGCAGAGATGAGCAGAGAGTGGAGTGTAATAGAGAACGCAGAACTCAAGTTTGAAGATGTAGTTCCTGGTCTTCAGAAGGGCTCAGCCCTCCAATAGGTAAGAGCAGCATCTGAGAGCTGGAGAGCAGCAGCCTGAGAGGCAGCAGAAGTCTGACTGGGATTCCAACCCTGAGGCTAAATCTGCAGGGTGGCAGCAGCCTGCACTCACAGGGAAAGCTAGAGAGCCAGTTTCCAGGGAGACAAAAGGGAGGCGTGGTGAGTGCAGAGCAGGGAAAGCAGGGAGGTGACATGAGTTCAAGGCAGGGGAAGGAAGCAGAGGGAGAAGGGCATGGACAAGGGCACAGGACCAGGAGAGCTGTCCTCTGATTGGCTGTGCTGTTCAGAAGGACAGCTGAGGACTGACCTCAGGTCCTGGTGACTCTCAGAGCTGTCCCTGAATGTCTACTACAGAGCTGTTTGCTGACCTGGGCTCCTAATGTTGTCTGAACACAGAGAAGAGCTGAGAGGCAGATGGAGGGTCAGCATGGCTGCCACAGTGACACTGTTTCTTCTCCTACAGGCCAGCAGACTAAAGATGAACACCAGCCAGGGGAGAGCCTGTCATCCCAAGGAGCAGGTGAGGGGCTGTGTGGTGGTTTGAATAAGAATGGCCTCCATACTTTCATGGATTGATATGCTTTGTCACAAGGCAGTAGCACATAGGATGTGTGGCCTTGTTAGAGTAGGTGTGGCCTTGTGTAGGAAGTGAGTCAGTGTGGGCAGGCTTTCACATTTCAAATGCTCAAACCAGGACCAGTGTCTCCCTCTCTCTTCCTGCTGCCTGTTATCTGGATGTAGAATGCTCAGGTACCTCTCCAGCACCATGTCTGCCTGTGTGCCACCAAACTTCCCACCATGATGATAATCAACTAAACCTTTGAAACTGTAAGCCAACCCCAATTAAATGTTTTCCTTTATAAGAGTTGCCGTGGTCATGGTATCTCTTTAAAGCAATGGACTTTGATTAAGACACGTTGTTTGGAGAATTTTTGTTTGTTTGTTTTGTTTTTGTTTTTTGAGACAGGGTTTCTCTGTGTAGCTTTTGGTGCCTGTCCTGGATCTTGCTCTCTAGATCAGACTGGCCTCAAACTCACAGAGATTCGCCTGGCTCTGCCTCCCGAATGCTGGCATTAAAGGCATGGGCCACCACCGCCTGGCTTGGGGAATTTTTTTTTTTTATGAGAGGCATGCCAGGGAGCTGGAGAGATAATTTCATCAGAAAAGCCTTTCACACAGGCTGGAGTCCTGAGTTTGATTATGAGCACCCACATTATAAGCCAGGGAAGTGACAGGAATTTGTAATCCCAGCACTGGACAAGCAAGAGACAGCCAGAGTCATGGAGCTGTCTGTCCAGCTAGTATAGTCCGATTGCTGAGTTCCAGAACAATGAGCGACAGTGTCATAAAAAATAATGTGGATTCCTCAAGGGGATAAATCATGGTCATAATGTTTTCTAAATTTATTTTAAATGAAGTATTTCAAAATTACATATTAATGGACATAAGAAATGTGTGGAGCAGATAGATAGCTCAGTGGGAAAAGGTGTTTGCAGCCTAGCCCAATGACCTGCATTTGATTCCGGGAACCCAAATGGTGCAAGGAGAAAATTTACTCTGGAAAACTGTCCTCTCCTTTTCAGAGACAAACATTGTCTGTCAGTCTCCAGCTACCAGACCTTAAGGGGCCAGGATCTCTCACCAGGGAAGTCAGTTTGCATCAAAGTGGGGATTCATGCCTACTCCTCCTGCATCTCACCCCTTCCCTGTCTCCTGCCTGGGAATAAGAGAACATGGCTGCACGCTTGTGCTGTGAAACATCTGGTCCTTGGAAGGATACAAGAAGAGAATCCCCACGTCTGCCATGTGGGCTCCCCTCAGGTCATCCTGTCTTTCTCTGATCATGAGAGCACAACAGTGCCTTTCCTCTCTGTCCATGGAGTTCATAACACAAATTGCTAAATGGTCTTATTTTAAAAAATAATGGAGCCAGTTATTGGAGTGAAAGCTGAGAGATCAGAGGAATAGAACAAGCCAGCCAAAAGCTCTTACCTCTAGGAAATCCTCAGTCTCAGGACAGTGAGTTCCTGTTTCCTCATGCCTTATATACCTTTTTTTCTGCCCAGCCATCTTACTTCCTGGGATTAAAGGCTTGTATGCTTCCCAAGCAAAGGCATGAGATCCCAAGTGTTGGGATTAAAGGTATGTGCTAACATGTGACTCTGTTCCCAGTGTGGTCTTGAACTCACAGAGATGCAGACAGATCTCCACATGGATCTCCATCTCCCAGTGATAGGATTAAGGGTATGTGCCATCACCATCTGGCATCCATGACTAATCAAGTGGCTAGCTCTGTCCTCTGATCCCCAGATAAGATTTACTGGGGTGCACAATATATCACCACACTTATTAATAAATATCTCATGGCATATCAACTTGCTGAGTCTATTAAAAAACTGTCTCCAATTCCCATGAGACTAGAGAAGACAGGAGGTGGTCATGGAGAAGTCACCTGGGCTTCTCATGGTTGAAGTGAAGTCTCCTGAGGCAGCTGTGAGATGTCTGCAGTGGTGTAACTGGATCCAAGACTCCTGAGGCTGAACTCAGCAGCAGCCATGGTCACAGTGATCTTGGCAGCTGGGGTGGTGTCTTCTCTGAGCATCCCTGGGGTGTTCACACGAGCAGACTGCCAGGATGAAGGTCTGGCCTGTCATCAACAGGAGTGCCCATTCATCATCTCCTCCCTGCAGTCAGCTCGGCATAGGGAAGGGACCTCAAAGCTGTTACTCCAATGGTCATGTGACTTGCCATGTCAGTTTCCATTGCTCAAAAGGAGAAAAAACAAAGGAGCCCACACCACAGACTTGGCACAGAACTAACATTCTCACCAACGTTTAGGTCAAATCCCCTCAGGGTGAAGGAACATTACTGTTGGAATGGGGAGCACACATGGGTTCCAGCATGGCTACCAGTGTTTGGGATTTGTGTTCCCTGGCCTGAGCCAGTCAGTTAAAAGAAGTTCTAGAGGAAGCCAGGCATGGTGGCCTATGTCTGTAATCCAGTGATTGACAGTAGAGATAGCAAGATCATGAATTGGAGGCTGTCATTAGTACCTATTGAGTTTGAGGTCAGTCTGAGCTACATGAGACTCTGCTTCAAAACCAAACAAACGACGGTAAATAGCAGCATGGCAGGGCGCTCTAAGGAGATTTCAGGCTCCACCAACAAGACACAGACTCTAAAGAGGAAACAGGGAGGGGGTACTTTTTATATCTTCTGAGGATAGGGGTGGTTTCACTGCACAAGCTGAACCAGGAAGGAGGCAGGAAAGGGAACAGGATGTGTGGCCACTAATACCGTCTTTGACTAAAATCACTGCCCAGGTGAGAAACCCTGGACCTGGATGGAAGCAGGTCAGCTGGAGAGAGCAGTGTCTGGCCAGTGTCTCTGTGAGAGGTGAGGGGCGGCGCTGTGGCCTGAGCAGTAGCTGGATTCTGACATTACAGTCTTAGGGTGCAGAGAACAGACTGGAGGGGGGCCAGGCTGTGTCACTTTGCAAAGTGGGGCTGCACATGGAGATGAATGGCCAGAACCAGGAAAATGTCGAGAAAAAAGTTTTCAGACTTTATGATTAGCCTGGTGTGGTAGAGCATGTCTGTAACTCCAGTGTGTGGAAGGGGCAGGCAGGAGGATCAGTAGTTCAAAGTCGTCATTAGGTGTAGAAGACCTGAAACAAACACTCAGTGGTTAGATGGATGACATGGGGACCAGAGAACAGGAACAAGACTAATTGTGTGGAAAAACACTCTGGTGAACCCACCAAGCCATCTAGGGACTAAAAGAGGAAGTCTGTTCGAGAGTATGTAATGGTGGTTACTTTTCCACTGTGGTGATAAAACATTGTGATCAAAAGTAACTTGTGGAAGGAAGAATTGGATTTGGCTTGCGGTCCAGAAGGAAGGTTAATAGTGGAGGGGCAGCTGAAGCAGGACACTGAGAAGTCACATCTTAAACACATGTGGAAAACACAGGGAGAAAACTGGAAGGCGGGGCAATAAGTTCTTAAATTTCACCCCAAGTGACACGTACCTCTTCTAGAAGGCTGCACCTCTTAAATGGTCCATAACCTCCCCAATATGACCAATATTCCAAATAGGTGAACCTGTGGTGAAGATTTTTCACTCAAACCTGCACAGGGATGGGATGATCAGCTGAGATGTGGTTGTATTTGAAGTGCTTGTGTGGATCTCACAGAGCTGTGAAAAAAACAAAGAACAACCAAGAAACGTGTACTTATAAATCAAAAGAGAAAACACAGAGAGATGGGTCAGGAGTTAGAACACTTGCTGCTCTGGCAGAGAACCTGAGTTCTACTCCAGCACCCACATCAGGCAGTTTACAACCTCCTGTAACTCTGGCTGCAGGCCTGTCTGAAGCCCTCTCCTGAATCCCACAGACATCTACTCTCATGTGCACATAAATTTAAAATTCTAAAAACAAAACACTAACAAAAAACTTTAAAAGCTACAGTAGATAAATAAATGAATAATAGATTTTTCTAAAGAAATACGGTAGCCCTCAGAGGGTAAAAGGTGTCAGTGTCCAAGCCTGGGAGCCACATGGTGGAGGAAATCGACTACTGCAAGTCACCCTCTGACCTCCATACAAACTGCGGCACGCCCTACCACATAATAAGCAAGTGGAAAAAAACTGTAGTCATTAAAACTGCATAGTATGGACCAAAACAAATAGACCAGTAGAGTAAATATAGTCCAGAAAGAGGCGGTCTCTAACGGCACACAAAGGAAGGTGAGTGAATGCAGAGTAGATGAGGCAGGTGTGGAGTGAGGGAAAATCAAG
>CABHPH010019239.1:0-14511 GCA_902168325.1 Peromyscus nudipes | reverse complement strand
TTCTTCTTCTTCTTCTTCTTCTTCTTCTTCTTCTTCTTCTTCTTCTTTTTTGTTAGGAGACTTAATGACTGCTTCTGTTTCCTTAGGGATTATAGGTCTACTTAATTTGTGTAGCTTGGACCTCTTGTGGGACACCTAGCAGTGGTAACAGGGGCTATCTCTGATACTTTTACTGGCTTTAGGGACCCTACTCCTCATATTGGGTCACCTTGCCAAGCCTTAATACATGGGGAGGTGCTTAGTCTTTCTGCAACTTGATAACGCTGGGCTTTGCTGGTTCTCATGGGAGACCTGTCCTTTCCTAAATAGAAATGGAGGGGGATTGGATTGGGGGGTGGGAACATGGGGGTGGGTGGGTGGAGGAACTAGGAGGAGAGGAGGGAGGGAAAACTGCAGCTGGGATGTAAAAACAAACAAACGAACAAATAAATCTATTTAAAAACTCACATTTTTAATGACACTAGCATTTCACCTAAACATATTTTGTTTTAAGTTAGTATTTGTTTATTTATTTTGATTTTTGAAGACACCTCACTCCACTCACTTTGCATAGCCAATTCTTGATTTCGATATCTAGTTAAGAACTCTGTTGTCAGAGATGCCAAACACAGTGACTTTAACAAAATCATTTCTGTTTCTTAAATAACTAAATATAGCCTCAGAGGTGCTGAAATGTGTCTATGTCACATTAAGGAAAGAAACCCCAGCACTTCCCCTTGGGTTAGTTTGTCCAAGAATGAGCCCAAGTTTTCATTTTCTACTTCTCTCCCTGTGTCTTCTATCTGCCCTAAGCTTACAGTTTCTGGCTTATCTGTAGTCTGTCTAGTGTGTCTGGTTATAACTGCTGGTGTCTGACTGTCTGTCCCTAACAAAGGGCTTTTGCTCTGTCTTTTATTGGACAGCACAAGGCGCATCACATTGGGAAAGAATAGGGTATGCTTTACAGAAATCTTTAACAGTTTTACATGCTTACTATGCAGGAAATCCTGAATTTGATCTCCAACACTACATAAACCAAGTATACGGAAAGTGTCAAACAGTGTTGGGTGTGGATGTTTAACAATGCTTCCATTTGTCCTCCCCTTAATAAAACTTAGAGAGAGCTATATTCAGGTACTAATGACACATTGTAAACTGTACATATTTTGAAGTAAAGAATATTGAGTTTTGAATAGGAATGCAGCCATGAAGCCACCATCCTCCAAAGTATCCTCATGTCCTTCGCAATCTTGTTCTCCTGACTTTGCTGCCATGTCTTCAAGCTAACACAGATTACTTCTGCATCAATATATATCAGATTGAATTTTCTAGGATTTTCATAAATGGAATAATTCAATATTTTGACTTTTTGGCTTAACTCAAAATTATTTCTGTGTTCACACAAACTGTTACATGTGTTAAAAATTCTTTCAATTTTTTGTGCATGTGTGTGTAGGCTTGTGTGTGTGGCTGCATGTGTGTATGTAGTTATGAATGACTGTGTGCAGGTTCATGTGGAATCTAGAACACCTTGGGTGTTGTTCCTCAGATGCTGTCCAGCCTTATGTGATGGTTGGCTTTAGCTGTCAACCTGACACAATCTGGAGTCATCTGTCAAGGGAGTCTCAGTGAGGAATCGTATGGATTGCGTTGGCCTGTGAGGGTGTGTTTGAGAAATATTTTCTTATCTTGAGTTAACTGAGCTGGGAAGACCCACCTTGAATGTGGGTGGCACCATTTCACGGGCAGGGACTAGACATGTGGAAAGGTGAGAGTAAGCTGAGCACACGTCTGTAACCCGTTGTCTCTACTCTGGACCGTGGATATGATGTGACCAGCTGCTTCAGGTCCTGCCACTTGTCTGCCCTGCTGTGGTGACTGTGACCAGAACTGTAAGTCAAGCAAAGCCCTTTCTGCCTTCAGTTACCTTTGTCAGGGTGTGTTACCACAGCAACAGAAAATGAAACTGACCCCTTAGTACCTCCACATTCTCACCAACACTTGATGTCCTTAGTTTCCATCATTCTAGCTGGTGTGCAGTAATCATCACTTTAGATTTTAATTCTCATTTTCCTGATGAGTGGTGCTACTATGTTTTCAGGTGATTTTTGTTATCTATGAATCCTTTCAATAACTTTAGCTTTTATATCTTATTGAGACAAGGTTTTAATTTGTAGTTGAGTTTGTCTTTGAACTCACTCTGTAGCCCAGGATGGCTTTGAACTCATTACCTTCCTACCTCAAATTCCTCAGGGCTGGGATGATAGGTACCTATTATCATGCCTAGCTTCATTTTGTCAATTTTCAATTGGTGTCTAATTTTATTTTTCCTACTTTTGAGTTTTGAGAGCTTTTTACAGCTTATGGCTATGAGTCACTAGATTTGTGACCCACAATTTTTTTTCTACTCTGAGGTGCATCTTTTCATTCTCTCTCAATCCTTGCAGGTATTTTGCTGTGTGTTGTGCTCTCCTCTTTGGGCTTGTCCTTGTGAAGGCAGACTCTCACCCAAGTCCAGGGGTCCTGTCTTGGTTCCACCTCTGCACCATAGTCAGGAAATTCTCTTGACGCGCCAGAGTGGAAAATGCTAGGGCTCAGCACAGTTGTCCATGTCTCAAGAATTTCCTGTTGCTTGCCTGTTGCCTAGTGTCTTAAAAATGGTGGTTTTCATTTGTTTTACTAATATTTTCCTTGTTTTAGAATAAAGGGTAAATCTTCCTCCTTTCACAATGCCCTTGAGAAGAGGTCTCAAAAATGGCTAATGGTTCTCAGGGATGATGGGGGTTGCCTTTTCAACCTCAGAAATGATGTGGGTGGGTTGCCTTTTTACCTCAGGGATGATGGGGTTATCTTTATTCCTCAGGGATTATGGGAGTTGTCTTTTCCTCTCAGGGATGTTGGCGTTGTCTTTTTATCTCAAGGATGATGGGGGGTTGTCTTTTCACCTTAGGTATGATGGATGATGGGGTTTTCTTTTCCCCTCAGGAATGATGGGGGTTGCTTTTTCACCTCAGGGATGATGGGGGTTGTCTTTTCACCTCAGGGATGATGGGGGTTGTCTTTTCCTCTCAGGGATGATGGGGATTGCCTTTTCACCTCAAGGATGATGGGGGTTGTCTTTTCCTCTCAGGGATGATGGGGTTGTCTTTTCACCTTAGTCTGTACTGCTTCTCTTCCTGGCCCAGCTGAAGCTCCATCCTTACCCAACAATGCAGCTTATTTAAGATCCCACTAATCTGAAAGGCTGTCTATACTGGTAGTAGAAAATGAAAAGTGATTCCCTTTTTGCAACGCACAACAGTGTTACCTGGAGACAAGATGACAGTCTCCTGAGCAACAAGAGCCATGGATCTGGTGCAATATGGTATTTTTGCAGAGGAAGCTGTGCTCTGCTATGGGCTATGAGGCTTCATGACTCAATTAATTTCACAGGGTTCTGGAAATTTCTATCTATGGAAAATGAGAAACCACAGAAAACAAACACAGCATGCACAGAAACAAAACTCAGGAGTCTCCTGTCTTTTATTTTTAATTTTAATCTTTTGAGACAGGTCTCATGTAGGCCAGAATGGCCTCAGAATCACGGTAGCTCAGGATGACCTTGAACTTCTGATTCTCCTGCCTCCACCTCCCTAGTTCTGGAATTCTAGTCATGCATCACAATAACAAGGAAATGCCAGAATCAGATTGGCTCATGTCTGGAGGATGTCAAACTCTCTAAAAGACAAGTACTAAATTAAAAATAAAGACTACTTACCTTTCCATATACTCTATCAATTGATAGAAACTCAAATGATTATAGACACATTCTTGGATTGATAAAAGAGAAAATATCATCTATAATAATATAAACATATTATAATGATAAAAATACTATGCTCACATTGAAATTAGTTTAGTAAAAGTAAAGGACATAATGATTTTAATAGAATTGTTACAGTTTGAGGGAATAGATTATGAATTTGGATTATTAAGCCAAAAGAAGTATCAGATGATAGAAAATACAAGAAATACACAGTAATAATAAGAAAAGGGGGTAAAACATGAAAGAAGCACTAATGGATTCCATTTTCGTGCAACCAGAGTTTAACTAGTATGCAGAGGGACACAGGGAAGGTAGAGTCATTCAAAGAAATCCTTGAAATCCCCCACCATGAAAAACAGTACATTTCTTCAGGTTAAGGACAACAGAAAGAAAATAAAGATTAAAGCAAAAAGAAACAAAACATATTCCAATACCCATTTAAGTGAAAAGTTCAGACCAATAAAAAAAATTCTTCCACAAATATTGGAAAATAAAAATGATGATAAAAAGTGGATGACTAGCTAAAATTTTATATTGGATATTTATTCTGTGCATATTTCTAGCAGAAAAAAGTATTTTCAGATATTTAGGTTATGTACCTGGAGTTTTCTCCAGTCCACCTGGCTCCTCCAGCCTCTCAGACCCAAGTAAACACACAGAGACTTACATTACTTATAAACTGTATGGCCGTGGCAGGCTTTGTGTTATCTAGTTTTTATATCTTAAATTAACCCATTTTTATTTATAACCCAACTTTCTCTATAAGTTGCCATGTGGTTTGTGGCTTACCTGTACTTTACATTTTAGTTCTCATGGAGGCAGTGGCTGGCAGTGGCTCCTGACTCAGCTTTCTATTTCCCAGAATTCTCCTCTCTGCTTATCCTGCCTATATTATTCTTCCTGCCTGTCTACTGGCCAATCAGCACTTTATTTATCAATCAATCAGAGCAACACATTCACAGCATACAGAAAGACATCCCCAGAACTTCCCCTTTTCTTTTTTCAAAAAGGAAGGTTTCAACTTTAACATAGTAAAATTACATGTAACAAAACAATTATCAAGCAAGAATTATAGTTACAATATCTAGTCTATTTATATTTGGCAAAATCAAAGAAAATATCCTATCTATCCTATATTTGTGAGTCTAAAGTTTTATATCTATCTTATCTCTTATAACAAAAGAAAATTATAGCTATCTAGTCTTCAACTACATCAAAGACCTCAGAAGGGTATAATACTACCTAAGAAATGGGAGAAGGACGCAAGTAACTTTCGGGAGTCTTGTGAGAGTAGACAGAGACAGCTGGCAACCTGGACAGTCATCCAAAGTTCCTCTATAAAGTTGGGCACCTGTCTTCAGCCCACAGGCCTAGAGTTTCTCAGTCACTTATCTCTGTGTCCTGTAGAATATCTGGCAGTTTCCTCTGTGAAGCAGGAACCTGAAGGACCATTTTGCCAAGCAAAGTTCAGTGGTCACCTTCCTATGGGTCCTGCATGTCCAGTCGATCAAGCAGTCCAGGCAAAACAGTTTCTTGCCCAAATGGCTATTTTTGCCAAGAAGATAAACTCCATATAGAGTGTCTTTGATGCCCATCCTCCTTTCTGAAGTCAAATCAGCGCTGCAGACATGTCCAGGAGCAGACATGTCTCACTGTCCAGAAAGTCTAAATTTTAAAACATTTTAAATGCCATATTCTGTAGGTCTTTGAAGTGTTTGAATATTACCTACCTAATTGAACTATATCTGTGTATACCTAGAAAACTTAACATGACTGTAAGTTTGACTATCATAGAAGACTAATCATTAATCTGTATTTTTCAATTATCCATTACAATCTAAATGAGCTACACAAACACAATACCTCAAACAAGAGCAGAAACATATATACAATATAACAAAATTAAGTTTAAACTTGTATCAATAAACTAAAATCCATATCAATGTAAAACATTTGTAAACAAGTTGTTGTTCTTTAAAAGTAGGTTCATTAATCTACCCTTTCATCCTATCATTATCTATACCCATGCTACTTCACAAATGAGTCTGTCAGATGTGCTAAGCCTATAGGCTCAAGATGATGCCCCAATGTTGTGGAGACACCTCTGGCAGCTGGCTGTTTCTGTCAACTCATTTGTTTTGGAAGACGCTTGCTTGCATTTCCTGTTTTGTTAGGTAATATTATTTCCTTTGGGGTCTCTGAGGGAGTTGAAGATTAGATAGTTATGGTTGTAATTAGTTGAAAATTAGATAGTTATAATGAGTTGAAGATTAGATAGTTATAGTTATAGTTAGTTGAAGATTAGATAGTTATAGTTTTCCTTGTTAAGAATTTCAGAAAAGAAACTCACTAAAGAGGTGTAAGTGTGTAAATTTAAAAGACTTTAAAAGATAGTTCTCTGTTAGTAATATAAGTTAGGATAGAAAGTGAATCAGGTACATTTTGGACTTACCAAAATAGGATAGATAATGTAATATTTTCTCTGGAAACCCATCCTGCCCAAAGGAAATTCAAGTTACAGACCATTCAGTTTCCTAACAATATACAGGATGCTATGGAGAATAGGCAGGTCCCTCTAAGGGCACAGAGCTTCCAGTGAGCTGTTTACAAAGGATAATTCCTTATTAAGACAGAGACAAGGAGCCATACAAATTGAGCTTCCAAGGCAATGGATGAATTTCAGCTTCAACACTGTCTTTCCTCACGCCTGGGCTCAGGGATCAAGCTTATAGAGCATGTAGAAGAAGCCCATAAAGTATGCAAAATTAGGAAAGGTACAAATCATTAAGAAAGGATATGTTTGAAAGAATTCAATGGGGAGGAGAAAATAGGAATAGATTTTATGTCAGATGAGATATTGGTTATTGTGCATATAGCTGTATTGAATGGTTTAAAAATATCTCAGTTATTTGAAACCTCTACTTCAGAAATCTCTGCCCAAACCCTGCCAAGAAAACCTTGAATTGCTTGGGAATTGTTTTCAGAAAACCCAAATGACCATTTCCCTTCATCTTTATAGAATTCTGTAACCCATGACTTTGTTCATCTCATTTTTCTCTCATTTAAAACTTAAGGAAAAGGCCAGGACTTAGCTAAGTGGTCAACACGTGTTTGGCATGAGTGAGGCCCAGAGTTCAGTTCAGGTGCACCAAATCAGTCAATCAACCAGCGAGGCGAAAGGATTGGGTAGAGGGATCTGGGAGGAAAACAAGAGAGTATTTATTGTCTTGTACTGTAGGAACACATTTATGTTTAGTAAAATGAGATTTTAGGTAATCGTCTCAATTCCACTGTACTATTCTTATCTTGTTGCTAATTGGAATTTAAAGTAAAAATGGGATTGTGGGGTGATGATGTGCTTCATATAGTGGACTAGGGTGTAGTTTGGGCCTATCAACAGTCATTTCAGATAATTTGTTTGTAAAACATTCAGTTTAAACTTCCTGAGGCATTGTTACAGAGATAAAGTGGAAGAGCTTCTTCAATTCCCAAACCAGAGTAGAAGCAATGTTAGAGTTAAAAATACAAGACTACAGGTGAGCTGGGGGTGAGGTGCACCTCCAGTTTGAGAGTGGGGTTTTAGTGGAGCACTGGCCTAGTCTCTTTCTGTTACTGTGATAAAAACACTGACTCAAAGCAACTTCAGGAGGAAAGGGTTTATGTGGCTTATAGGTTATAGTCCATTATCAAGAATAGCCAAGGCAGGAAGCTGGGGAAAGAAACTGAAGCAGAGACCATGGAGGCTTGATGCGCACTGGCTTGCTCTCTTGGCTCATGCTCAGCTGGAGTTTCTAGAGATGGCATCACATACAACAGACTGGGCTCTCCTACATCAACTGACATTCAAGAAATTGATACAAATCAATATGGTGGAGGCAACTCCTCAATTGAAGTTCCCTCTTTCAGGTGTATCAAGTTGTACTGAAGTTTCCATCAATCACGAGCTGTATATGTGCTTTAGAAAACACGGCAGTGAAGGACTAAAGAGATGGCTAAGTCGGAAAGTGCTTGCTGAGTAAGTATGAGGACCTGACTTCTCTTCCCACCATGCATGTAGAAAGCTAAGCATGGTGGTTAGAAAATGGCCCCCAAAGGAGGTGTGGCCTTGTTGGAGGAAGTGTGTCACTGAGCGGGCAGGTCTTGAGATCTCTTGTGCTCAAGCTTCCCTCAGTGTGACCGTTAATTGACTTCCTGTTGCCTGCAAGATGTAGCACTCTCAGCCCCAGCACCACACCTGCCTGCCTGTGGCCATGGTCCCCACCGTGATGATAATGGACCGAACCTCTGACACTGTAAGAGCACCACCCCAATTGAATGTTTTCTTCATAGGAGTTGCCATGGTCACCGCGTCTCTTCATAGCAACAGAAACCCAAACTAAGAGTGGGGCTTGTAAATCCCAGCACTGGGAATGCAGGGACCCCTGGGACTCTTGGCAACCCAGGTCCCAGTGAGAGACTATGACTTAAAATACAAATCAAAGGGCACCTGAGGAATGAGACTCAAGATTGACCCCTGGCTTCTTACCTATCCATCCACACATAAGCACACACACTTATGGACACCCAACCCCTGACCCCAGATATTAATATGTACACCCTCCACACACACAAAAGAAAATGTGAGGGTATTGAAAAGCACTCTACTTAACACTTAAGTAGATCCATTATTGTTTTATTTTCCATTGCCATGACCCAATATCAGAGTCTGGGTGGCTTAACAGAAATTTATTTCTCACAGTTCAGGAGCCAGGAAGTCCAGGATCAATTTTTGGGTAGACTCTCTGGGCTCATACTTACTGGTTCATAGGCTGTCTCTTGAATTTTTCACATGATGGGAAGGATGAGGGAGCTGTATGAGAATTATATTGTCAAGGCACAAATCCCCCTTAAAAGGGGCCCTGCCTTCATGACTCAGTCACTTCAGGAAGGCCCCATCTCCTACCACCACCACAGGGCCTCAGAGGTTTCCGTACATGGATAGTTAGAGAAACATTCAAGTAGTTACATTGTGTGACTTTGTCTGTTTCAAGGTCATTTTCTTCTCAGTTAAGTGTGTGCTCCCTGGCTGTGTATTAAGGATAGCTGCAAAGATTCATGCATTTAAACATGGCATAAAACATCCGTAGCTCTCGGTATTTTTTAACCATATTCTCTTCTCATGGTGTCTCCCTTGAACAGATTTTTTTTTTTTTTTTTGGTAATTGTTGGGGATGGACATTAATTGTTATTACTTCTATTATTTTTCTAATTTCACAGCACCCCAACAGAAGCTGAACTTTCCCTTTGAAACACTGTTCTTCATGGCTGCCATAAATACTCTTAGACAAGCAAGCCCAGGATACGACAAGCCTGATCGTTCCAGGAGACCTTCTCTGAGTCCACAGAAGTGTCGCTCGGGGTTGAAAAGGGCACAGGTTTCCTCCAGAAAGCAGAAGAAGGGCTGTGTGGTAGGTGATCTTGGAGGAAAGAAGATGCAGCTGTTAAGGAAGTGGGACCCTCTTGTCTGACTTACCCTCCTTCTCTCTCTAACCCTTGGGATGGTTTCATGACCTCGTGTTCTCCTTGTAAGACAGAGACCTGGAAACCAGCACAGCATTCACCCAGTGCAATCCACTTTATCATCTTTCTTGGGTAGGATTTGGGAGAGGCTAGATCTGGGCTGTGGGGTCAGAAGGGAGGTGCTTTCCAGTTGTTTCTCCTAGAATGAAACATTTTCTACTCCCCGGAGAAGGGAGGGGCCCCCAGGACCTGGGAAGCTCAGGAAAGAAAGCAGCCTCATTTGCCTCTCCCAGAGGTCAGATAAACAGTGAACACTCACTGAGGGGAGGAGATTCCTCAGTGGAGCTGCCCGTGAGGTGTGCAGAGAACTCTAATGGTTCAGCTTTTGTGAGTATGAGCTTTGACTTAGGATCGTCATGTTCTCATTGGTAACCCTTCACTCCTGCTTCTGTAAGTCACCCCAATGAACTGGTCCACCGTGCTAGACTTCAGTGTTATCACTGTGGTGTGTGGTCAGTGCCCTTCCTGGGGTGAATTGCTGTTTGGTCAAGTCTTCCAGGAAAATCACACAACACTGGGCAGCAGTGGGGTCATTTAGCAAACAGTTCTCCAGTGGACATTCCTATCTATTAAGTAAAGGTACTCAGACCTTTTCCAGTTTTAATTCTCTGTGGCTTTAGTTTGAATGGTACTTTGCAACTCAAGATTGGCTAGTGACAGTTGGGTGGGTCAGTTATGGAGACCCCTAAATGCCAGACAAGGAACTCTAGGCTTCTGATGGGAATAACTATCAATATACAAGAAGAGTGATAATGTGTGTGCATGCATGCACACATGTGTGTACACACACACAGTATACATAAATACAAATGCAAAAACACATACATACCACACCCACTCATGGAAGACACACACACACACACACACACATACCCACAGTGCAAACACACACAATGCACACACATACACACACACATATATACCCACAGTGCGCGCACACACACACACACACACACACACACGCACACAGGGCTGAGCAGCAATAATGAGGTTTTAACATCATAGGGTATCATAGGCATAGAACCCGGACGTATGCCTTGATCTAACATGAGCACTTTGCCTTATAACAGCAGCTTCAAGAATTCCGGCTCCTCATGCCTACACAACTTGAACAGCCCTTGCTTTGTATTAAATTTTTTCAAATGATCTTCACGTTTTCACATCTGTAATTTTAACTTGGCACAGTGGCATTGTAAATGTGGTTTGGGCAAGCTGCCTTCTTTCAGCTTTAGAAAGGGATGAGGAAGGTAGTGACTGGGGAGTTCTTCACAAAACCCAAGTGAAGAATAAATAACTGCAGACAGGCTCTGGACAAATCCTTACTGCTTTTTTTTTCAATCCTGCAGCAGACAATAGAAAGAGTCTCCATTTGACAATCTTGCACCTCATTCCAAGCATTCACAAACAGATGTCTTATTTTACTGTTTCCATGACAACACCTGACATTTCACGTATGTTTTTCAAGGAAGGAAAGGTGAAAATTACTCTTGGTGTTAAATTGAATATTTCTCCTTCTCCTCACCTACTTTATTCACAGACACTTAGGAGACAGGGCAATTTCACATTCCTTTCAGAAGTTCAATGCTATTTTCCTACTTTAGATGTAGATTAAATGACTCCAACTGCAATTGCTTTTGCTAAATCCACTGTGTTTGTAGAGAAACCCAGTCTCCGAAAGCTGCCCTGTTTTACAAGCAGCAGTTGTTACAACAGCAATGCTTCACAATAACTTGCTCTTTCTGTAATTGTTACACTGGAGTCTGTGAAGAGCTGAGAATCACATTTCTGATGTGGGCATGACCATGTTGCAGCAACTGTTTTGCTTTACACAGTTTCTCTTGATTCCAACTACTAATCAGCAATGAAATGAAGGAGATACAAGTTTGAAAAGAACAAGCCATCAAATATGTGTGGGATATGAGTGGGTGTGGGTTGTATGTACCTGTGGGTATTGTATGTGTATGTATGTGTGTATATATGTGGTATTTGAGTATGTGTGTGTTATGTGTATGTATGTATGTATATATGTATGTATGTGTGCATGCATGCATGCATGCCTGTATGTGTGTACAGGACTTGAACTATTTTTGAGATCATTTTTTGGTTGTTGTTGTTTAGAAAACAGGATCCTTTGAGAGTGAAATGCTTTTGGAAAGAAAACTACTGGTATCTTTTCTTTGTTTGTTTTAGGAAAGGGTCTCACACATCTCCAGCTGGCATGGAATTTACTATGCAGCTGGGGATGATCCTTGTCTACCTCCCAAGTGCTGGGACTACAGGTGTGGGTGTGTGCCTATTATATCTGGTTTAGAGTGAAATATTCACTCATCTCAAGAAGGGCCTCCTGCTTTACTCAAGCCTACTGATTCACATGGTAATCCCATTCAAAATTCTGTTCAAGGAAACATCTGTGGTCCAGGCATGTTAAACAAATGAACAAATTCACAACAGCTTGATCGTGTGATGCCAGGCTCTGTGCCAGGAGCTGGCATTTTAAAGGTGGCACTGAGGAGCCAGCATGTCACATCAGTATCTTTTGACCACCATTTGCAAGAACTTGCCCTGGCATGTTTACTAATTGTTTGATACCTAGACTACCCCATTGTGCTTGCTGCTGTGGAGATTGGCCTGACAGGGGAGCCGTTATGTTTACAGAGGTACTGAGATGTGTGGCGTACAGCAGGACCTGAATCCCTTGCTTTGCACCAAATGGCTCATTGAAATGGGAGAAAGTATCACTTAGACAACAACCCTTTCTATTTATGTGGAATTTAAAAGTAGCTTCAACACTTTAGTATGAAACTTCTTAAACTGTGTTGCCACCTCATAAGGTGTTGGGTAACTGAATGTGAGGGTAAGAAAGAGTTTGGGAACATTATGAGGTTTCTAAAATTATAATGACCAAAAATTTCATTAGAAATCAAATGCTAAAGGAACCCGAGGTGTTTCTGGCAGGGTTCACTGTCACTGTACAACAACCTTGGTAATGAATACACAGCATGCACTGTTCTTTAGCATTAGCATATCTTAGATCATGTTGTACTAAACAAACAAGCACATCTATCTCATTAGTATGCAAAGGCGATTTCATCTAAAGATGAAATTAAGAAATGGTAAAATTATGTGTGCCAATTTTTAAAAAAGATTTTGTGTTTCTCTGTGTGTGAACATGTATGTGTGTGTGTGTGTGTGTGTGTGTGTGTGTGTGTGTGTGTGTGTAGTCATTTCCAGAGGCCAGAAGAAGGCATCAGATCCCCTGGAGTTGGAGTTACAGGCTGTCATAGGTTACCCCATGTGGTTTTTGGGAACTGAAGTCTGTTCCTCTATAGCAGCGGTTCTCAAACTGTGAGTCATGACCCCTTTGGGGGTCACATATCAGACATCCTACATATCAGATATTTACATTACAATTTATAACAGTAGCAAAATTACAGCTATGAAGTAGCAATGAAATAAATTTATGGCTAGAGGTCACCACAACACGAGGAACTGTATTAAAGGGCTACAGAATTAGGAAGTTTGAGAACCACTGCTCCGTAGGAGCAGTGAGTGTTCTTAATCATTGAGCCATCTGTCTAACCTCAAGATTGTTTTAGGGTATCTTTTTGTGATTTATCATCAGTAAATGTTTGATTTACATACCCATTTTACATACCGAGGCTCAAATAAAAATTTCCCCAGTAAAAGGGGTCATGGGTGAAAAACGTTCCAGAATCCCTGATTGTTAAGAGCATGTTGGAGGCGAGCATCTGGATGCTTCAATCACATGGCAAGGTTGCACTTCAGACGGCTTCCTGTTCCCTCAGAACTTCCGCATAGATCTTGGTTGGTACACAAACATTTGGACGTTAGTAAGTTCCCAGGTGCTGTAGAGGTGGAGTTCTTCTCCACATCTGGGGAGAACTAATGTCAAAAGAAAAGACCATTCTGGCCGCACTTGACTCAGCATCCTGCAAGAATCCAGCCATCAACGTTCTAATCAGAACAATGAAAAGGCTGAATGTGGCTTCTCTCCACATCCTGTTTCCAGTACTCACAAGGAAACACCCTCAGGTCCTGGAATTTTAACAGGTAGAAGATTCTCCCCACGCCTCTTCTTCCTCATCTTCACACTGAGGTAGGAGCACATTCCTCATTTGTATGCTAACCTGGAAGCATTCTACTCATGATCACCAGGCATCAAATGAAGACGTCCTCACCCATCTTCCAGTTCTGGGTACATTATCCTCACAGCCATGTCCCCTCAATATGTTTCATCTCCGTCAGGAAACTTTGTAGAAAATTGAAATGAGAAAGACTACATGACTACACATTTGGTCTAGTTCACTTATGAAGAATCACTGTCCCTTTTCATTAATATTATGTGTTTTGCAATTACAGAAAATGAAGATAAAATATTATAAATAATTTTGGTCACCCATGGGTATATAAGCTAATTATGGAGTATACTTGATTATTACCCAGTAGATGAGTTAATTTTATCTATTGAAAATTCATTTCTGAAATCTATTTGCCTACTACATCTATCTATATTTCTATATATCATCTATCTGTCTATCTATCTATCTCTCTATCTATTTATCTATCAATCATCTATATCTTCTATATATCTTTCTATCATCTATCTCTGGATTATTTATCTGTTATTATCTCTGGTTTTTGAACTCCCCTTAGAATCAGATATATTATCTCATTGGTTTTCCTATTAATTAGTGAATAAAAAATGCAACCTTTCACTCTTTTACCCCATCTATCTTGATGTGTATGAGAGTTAACTTATACTTTATTTTGAAAAGTATCTGATTCTAAGTACTGCACTGGGTTCTCAATAGTTCACTATTCTTTACGTACTCAGATTTTAGCACAGCAATTGTAATGGGTGTTTGATAAACAGAAGTCAGTTGGTTAAGGATAAAAGAATAGAAGGGCTGTCACACAGAAAATGAGGCAAAGTGTTTTCTAGACAGAAAGAACAAGAAAAGTTGCCAAGCTGAGACTGTGCTAGAATACAAATAGTGTAAAAGATAGAAGCACACAGTCCTTAGGGAGCGTAGGACTGTGTTCACAGATGTCTGCTCTTGAGGACTCCTTGGAGGAGTGTAGGACTGTGTTCACAGCTGTCTGCTCTTGTGGACTCCTTGGAGGAGTGTAGGACTGTGTGCACAGCC
>CABHPH010019234.1:0-12673 GCA_902168325.1 Peromyscus nudipes | reverse complement strand
GGGGGAGGGAAGCCCCAGTGGTGGCGCTTGTGAAGTTTCAGATTTCAGAGCTGGCTGCAGACCTGGGCAAAGTTCACTGCTCCCTCTTCACGACAGGCTACATACTTTTCAAGTTCCCACTTGCTTCTTAGAGAGGGAAAAATGTGGCCTGGGAGTTCAGGTTGCTAAGGACGAAGGAGCGGAGACAATTTAACCGTGCATTCCTTTCCTGAAAGATAGGCTGCCTTCGTCGTGGTGGTTGTTTTTCCTCTGTAAATACCAGAAAGTCTTGATCCTCTCCACTCTAAGCAAATACTCCGGGCTGCAAACTTTGAAGCCATATTTCTTCTAACTGTGGGAAAACAGTTACTTCACTCCCTGGCTTTCTCCTGCCTAAGCCTTGACAAAACGGGATAGTATTCTACCATGTTCTACCATCTTCTTACTAGACACAGGCTTCCTTTTTCTCTTGCTAATGATGGGTGGTTATAATACACATGACTACCGGATAATACAAGAAAGCTCTCGTTGTTCCTAGTTCTTTTTTTTCTCCCCCTTTTCTTTTAACCCTCATGATATATATGTCTCCTGAAGGGTGTTTTGAAGAGGGTGAAGGAAATAGACAGGCCTTAGAAAAGAAAAACAGATATCTAATTACTGTCTCTTCTAGACCCTTCTGTGACCCTGCACTGAAAGCTCCAGTGGACATGCATGACCTTAGGACGTGCACGCCCGTACGTTTATGCCTTCAACTTGTTTGTGCAATAGAACTGTTGAGTCTCCTCAAAAATAAAGAGGATTTTCAGATTTTTTTTTAAATGAAACAGGAGGCGTTAGTATTTGGATCTTACACAAGAAGGTGAAATAATTTTCCAAATTTATAGATAGAATATTTTGTATATAAATCTAGATCAGTTGAGCATCTAGTCCATACCAGCATATCACTTTTTATTATACTTTAAAAAGCACTTTTGTATGGAGAGAGTACACTTGTGCTCAAAGCAGTACTTATTAAACACAAAATTTAGAAAGTCAGTTACGAGCTCATCCTCTTTACTCAAAATGCCATTGTTTCTATACAACCTGGGAACTCCCATTTTTGGGTCCAACTAGAAAATGGTGAAGAGTCAATTCAGATTCGGTCCTTCAAAAAGCACATGGGACATTTGAAGTCTATAAAGTGATGAGTTGTAAAGTGGATACCCTTACTGGGTTCCTTTGCATCGTTTCCCCCTCCACCTTAACTTCCTGGGAACTGCTGAGGCCCGCCACCACCCACGCCACGCCCCACCCCTACTTCCTCACTTGCCAACACTTGGTTTCCCTTGCATCTTGTCATTTTAGCTTTGTTCGGCTTGCATCTTGCCTCCCGCCACCACTTCCATATGTCCCTTGTGATAAACACTCATCCACCATCAGTTCGTGTCTCCCTCCATGTTGCGTCATGCGAAAGCTCTTTCTGGAATCCTCTGCTCACACGAACATCCAAGCATTTAAATATCTACATCAATACTAGAGGTGTTCACTCTCTCTTACCACCAGGGCTTTTGAATATAGAAAGTCTGAAACCAGTATTGTTTGAGATTCCTATAGGAAAACATAAAGATATCCCAAACATGATTTTACAGATGGGTGCGGTTTGGCTATCTGATGTTTATTTACCTTGTCTGAGAGTGTGTGTCATAACAGTAATAACCCAGCTATTGTGTATGTCCATATGGGAATAGTGCTGAACCACTGCAGTTATAGCATGAAGGCAGGACTCGTGGTCACCTGGCCCTTCGGACTTCCTTCACAACACACCCCACATCAGATCCTGCCTCTAGACAAGGACTGTGGTAAAAAGACCTCTAGGCTGGAAGCATGCGGTTTTATGCCGTCTGTCTCTTTGTCCCCTCATCTGAAAGAGGGAAACGATGCTATGAGAGGCCTCCCAGGTCTTCTCTGCTGTTTGGTGACTCTTGTTGCATTTGCTGCTCCCAGACATTGGTGCTGTGGTTCCAGCCAGATAACAGAAGGGAAGGTCACATGATCAAAATGGAAGTAAAGATGAACAGGCCTGGGGAATGGATGACAGAATAAGCCAGCACAGTAATATAATACACCTGCCATAAAGGAGGATGCGGAGAAATGAGGAAGGGGGAGCTCCCGGTATGGATTCTTGACTGGTCTCTTCTCAAGGCTTGGCATGAATTATAATGAGCTTGAAATGCCCATGACATTAGTCACATGACATCTGGACACAATCACAAACCATTCCTCAGATCAACTGGGGCCTAATAAGTGACTACAACCCATAGGGATAGTCATGTCCATGGTTAATGCATTTGACTGCACACGTTTCCCTTTACAAAGCGAAGATCACCAGGCATCTCATGTGCTCATGGAGAGACAAAAAGTTAAAGTGGAATCAAAAGCAGGCAGGGCCTGCATAAGGCCCTGTCGTTAATAACGTACCCAAAACGAAAGGACAAGACCAAGTAGAAACTCTTACCTCATTACATGAGCCGTGCTAATATTCATGGCTAGAAACATGGTGCTGTTTCTTCTCAAGTTTCAACAACAGTGAGTCTCAGGACTGAAGCACCGGACAGTAACTTAAGGAGAATGGTAGTCACGAGTGAGAGGAAGCATCTAAGTCCATCTATTATTCCAGCCCATGGAAAGTAGAGACCCTTTCAGTAAAATACACATACAGTTCCAGTTTTTATATAAAGTGTCTTCCCCTTGTCCATAGTTCCTTAAAGGTTTGATCCCCATTTTATAATGCTACTGGGAAGGGTGCCTTTAGGAGACTGGGCCCAACAGAAAGAAGCCAGGTCATGGAGAGTACGCCTTGGAATGGGATCCTGGAACTCCCAACTCACTGGTGTGCTCCAAATCCCTCTTACCCTCATCCTGCTCTCTAATTATTGGTCTTTCTCTCCTTCCTGGCCACCAATACATAAGCAGCTTCCTCCACCACCTAGCCCTACCGTGATATCCTTCCTCACTGGAGATTGTGTGTTGAACCCTCTGAGTCAAGATAAATTTTCCTCAGAAGTTAATATCCTCAAGTATTTTGTGACAACAGCAGACAACTGACCAACACACTTGTCTCCATGGCCTCTCAGGGACGAGACCAAGACCGTAATGGTGATGAGAGCTGACAAAGATGTCATCGCCTGCTCTCAGGATTTTCTATATACTCACTTACTGAATTTTGAGGATACCTCTAGATATCTGGTTCTATTGTTTTGGGATGAATTCCTGGACACAGAATGGTACTAACTAATCTGCCCACGTTCATAGAGTAGGCCGAGAGTAGCTGGGGAGGTGAGCTACACAGAGCAGGTGTGGAAATGGCCTTTAAACCTTGTGCTACTAAGAGAAGAGGAAATACAACTAATAATTCCATTTGAATTGCTCTAATTGCTAGAAGGAACTCCAGGATTTTAGTAAAAGCTGCTTCCTTGAGTCTTCATATATTGCCCACTAGCCTTAAAGAGAATAATTATTACCTTCGGGAAGGACAGTTGGTGGAGATATTTGCCTCCAAGGCTTATGACGTGAGTTCAGACCCCAGTTACTAGCAGATAACCGACTCCAGCAAGCTGTCCCCTGACTGCCACATGCTTGCTATAGCAGTAGGGTACCCTCTATTACACATAAATAAATACATAATATGTACTTATATATATATATATATGTGTGTGTGTGTAATAAAATTAATAATGATCATCCCTCTTCTGTTTGATAGCCCATTATACATAAAGTATTAGCAAATACAGCTTATCTCTTCATGTGCATGGTGTGATTAGAATGAATTTCAAACTTCCAAATGGCTAGGGAAAAAATCAAAAGAAAAGAATACTATGTGACACTTGAAAATATGAAACTCAAATATGAGCATCCATGAATAAAGTTTTGTTGAAATGTAGTCGGGCTTCATTTGCATAGTGCTTGTGGCTTGCATTCACTTAACTTCCGGTGGTATTAAGTAATTACAACACAGACTATATGGCCAGTGAAACTTAGAATATTTACCCTCTGGTGCGTTGTAGAAAATGTTTGCTGACACGTGCTTTAAGCTGTTGTAGGTAATTCTTACTCATCTTCCTTCCTAAAATGCTGTGTGTGTGTGTGTGTGTGTGTGTGTGTGTGTGTGTGTGTGTGTACAGCTACGTGTGTCTGGTAGTCGAGAGTACATGTACGTGCAAGTGTGTGGAGGCCAGAGCTTAAGTCCGGTGTTGTCCTCAGTTGCCACCGACCTTTTTTTTTTTGAATCAGGGTCTCTCACTAGTTTGACCAAACTTGCTGTTAGTAAGCTCTAGCAAACTACAAGCCTCTTCTGCCCCAATGCTGAGATTACAAGTGTACACCAGCCATCACCACGTCCAGCTTTTTTTAAACCTGAGTTCTGGAAATTGAACTCAGGTCCTCTTACTCTCCCGGTAAGCATTTTACCAACTGAGCCATCTATCCATCTCTACAAAGTTCTTTTTATGGTAAAATTTTTTTAAGTCATCCAGCATTTTATCATCCTTGGAGTGCTTGCTCAGAATTTCCTAGCATTTCTTTCGTAGCATACATACTCTATGCCTCTTAAAACGGTGGTTGGTGACACATATACACACAACTCATTCTCAGCAGCATTATGTCAATGATAAAGCCTTACATGGATCATTTTTATGATGTACTTCTAAGATTATAAAATTTCAAAACAGATGAAATGAATCTATGACAAGAAAAAAAACAACAAAATTATAATAATTCAGGGAAAAAATGGAACAAGGATTGTCTATGATGGGTTTCAGGGGATTCCCTGGGTTGATAGAAACATTCTAGACCCTGAAAGTTGCTTGAGTTCCTCAGTTGTATGCATTTGGCAAAAATCAGTCCAAAATGTATACCTGTGACCATCAAAATGACTCAGTGGGTAAAGGTATTTGCTGCCAAACCAGAAAACAAGCTGAGTTTGATCTTCACCCTCCACATGGTTAAAGGAGAGAACCTACCCTGCAAAGTTGTCCTTTGACCTCCACACTTGTGCAATGGGGTACACACTCAGTGTTTGTGCACACAGATGCACAAACACTGGATACGTAAATATAATGCAAACACTAATAATAAAACTCAAAATAGACACTTACAGCTTGTACATTGTACTATTGTCTTCAGGAGAAGAAACCTTGTAAATAAATGCTCTACCCTAATGAGTGATCTGCGTAGGAATGTTTCTGGGGTTATCATTCCATCAAGCCTATTTTGAAATGCACCAGGAAGTCCAGATCATTGGAAGGTCTGATACTGAGTCAGATGGCAAGTTTTGAGATGGAGCAAAAAGAGAAATGTTCATTGTAGGAAGTGAGTGGTGAACACAAATGTTTACCATCTAAATTCTCACAACTCCCGTGCTTAAACTGTGTCAAGATAAAACTTTTGTGCACATTAGTGGGAACAAGCTAATGAGGTCTACGTCAAAACTTACTAAATCACAGACATTAAATGCGCACAATTTATGTATGCCAATCATGCCTCGATAAAAATATGTTTTAAAAGGTGAAACCAGGGTTAGAAAGATGGCTCCGCAATTAAAAGCATTGGCTGCTCTCCCAGAGGATCCAGGTTCAATTCCTAGCACCCACATGGTGGCTCACAATCATCTATAACTCCAGTCCCAGGATATCCAACACCCTCTTCCAGCTTTCTAAGGCACTGTATAAACATAATACACAGACATACATGTGGGCAAAATAAAATAAAATAAAATAAATAATTAAAAATAAAATAAAAAGCGCACTCATAACGTATTTTACCATTGTTTTAGAAATCATCTATAAATAGTGGCTCTTTCCCTCCCCCCCACAAAAAAACCCCACAGCACAGTAGGGGAGAGGCATGTGAACCAAACTCCTCAAAAATGCAGCACAAAATGACTACTGTCTCTTGGCTGTATTCATGCTTAAGTTCGGTTTGGTTTGATTTGAGACAGAGGCCTGCTCCCAGAGCCCAGGCTGGCCTAGAACTCTTGGTGTTTTTGCTTTAATTCATCTAGTGATTGGTCATGTTAGTTTTTATTTTCCTTAAATGGAACTTAAGTATGTCTTACTTGAGATTAATCCTCAAGGTACACTGGATGTAATAGGAGTTTATTCTCCAATAGAATCTAAGTCCATGGCAAGAAACCAAATTTCATTGCTCTGCTTAAATTGTCCATAAAGAGATATATCAAATGAAAGCCACAGAAGCATCCTTCATGAGATGCCTGGGCCAAGCCCACTTGTGGGAAATGGTGTAAATTCCACAGCTGAGTTCTTGTCTCATGAGCCCGTGGCAAAAAAAAAAAAAAACAGTCTATTTGGTCTATTTGATAGGGGCTGAGTACCTGGCCTTTTAAACTTCACCTGCAGTTGCTGTGTGTTACCAAGACTTTCATTTGCACACAGAATACTTAACACTGTGGTAACCATCACTGTGGACTGTGCACGCATGACCAACGTTTGAAAACAGCCTTTGAGGTACACAATGTAATCTTCAGATTAGCTGTTTCTTTAGAGAGTCTTTGCTGTCTACAATCTGCAGACTGACCCTTGCTTTCGTGAAACACCAATGTTAGCAGTCGTAACACAACCCGGCTTCAACCATTGGGAAGTCAAGCCACTGGAAGCCTTTGCCTTCCGAATGGAGGTTGAGAATCCAGAAAGCAGGCAGAAAAAAATCCTGAGATCTGTCAAAAGGGCTGTGAAAACATCAGGGTACCAAGCTTATCCACTCGCTCGTTGCCAAAACCAACACGTAAAATCCTATGACACTTAATCAGTTCGAATCCCAACAAGCCAGGATCTCCAGTTCATACACTGTAGGAGGAGGTGTCACTGCAGACAGAGTGAGAAAATCAAGAATCAAAGGAATCAGTAGCCATGACTCCAATCCCCCAAAAGTAGATAATTTGAGCAGATGAAATGTGAGACCAAAACATATTGGGTCTACCTACATCTAAATGCCACTGTCATGGTTTATACTCACGTGTTCCCCAAAGGCCAGTGATGGAATCTTCAGAAGATTGGGCCCCATAGAGGGATGGAGGTTTCCCCTTGAGGGGGATGTTGAGACTGGATGCTTTCATCACATACACACCCATTTCCTGGCCTCTATGATGTGAACAGTTTCCAAGCAGTCACACAACCTCTTAGACTTATCCGTGAAGTGCACAGGGTATAGAGATCATGGATTGAAAACTGGAAGACACTGAGACAAAATAATCACTCCTCCTACTAGGAGAATTTTGCAACAAATGGAAAGCTGACTTACACAGTGACCATTTTATAAACCGTGGTACTAAAGCCACAGTTTTATGAGATAGCATATTACGGTTCCTAAAGCCATAGGACTTGTCATCAGATAGATGCAGGAGCTAGTCGCCTTAGATCTAATATGTCAACATTCACATTGTGATTTTAGTAAGTTCTGAAGAGAATACAAGCTTTTTTCTTTTTCCTGCTCTAAGTTGTGATTTGTTTTGCTTCGCTTTGACTAACCGTATAAAGAATGTTTTCTCTTCCCATCATAACGCAATCCTTCAATAGGTCCGAATCTTCTGGTCCAGGGAGTGGCTCTGATTTTTCCCACACCCTTCTCCATGCAGATGTTTCCTGCCCCGAGCTTTATATTCTTTTTGTTTTGTACAAATTCTCGGGACAACTTCCTAACCATCCACATGCTTGCTCTTCCTCCGTTTCCCACCCGCTCTCTTGCCTCATGCCTTTCCTCTTCTGTGGTTCGCTAACTCGCTTTGCCTGGACTAGGCTCTGAAATCCTTCCCCTGTTCACTCCTGATGCCGTGGTCTCCGCAGCTTTTGTGTGCTTGGTTTTTGTTTGTTTGTTTGTTTTTAGTTTTATAATTAATTTAATTTTACATATCAGCCATGGATTCCCCTGTCCTCCTCCCCCCACCCCCTGCCCCCCCCCCAATCCACTCCCCATTCCCATCTCCTCCAGGTTTTTTTGTTTGTTTTTTTGTTTTGTTTTTTGAGACAGGGTTTCTCTGTGTAGCCCCAGCTGTCCTGAAACTCACTCTGTAGACCAGGCTGGCCTTGAACTCAGAGATCCTCCTGCCTCTGTCTCCCCAGTGCTGGGATTAGAGGCCTGTGTCACCGCTGCCCGGCTTCAGCTTTCACGGCTCCCATTTCCCCCTGCCTTGTTTTTTTCATGTCTCTGGTATCAGATCTCATGCTGAGCTAAGGTGACATCTGAACACGCCCATTCTCTCTTCATCCACACAATCTCTGTCACATTTATCTACAATGTGCAGTTTGCCCTGTGCTTCCCCGCTGGCCTGCATGAGGAAAAAGACCCCCCCTTCCTGGCCAACCTCTGAGTGTGGGGCTGTAGTAGTCATGGCCCCACCTTCTCACCACTGGCTTCCAAGCCAATGCACGGGTCTTCAGTTTTGAGCTCAGACTTTCCGCACTTGGCTCGGGCGCTTCTTTTCTCTGGCCTTCAGCTTCCTCCAACTTTAAAACGACCATACTGCTCTCAGCCGACACGGGTCACACGGAGGGTTGGGCTAACCAGTGCTGCCATGTTTGTACAAGCTCTTCTCTACCTTTAGAACGTGACAGTTTCATTCGTTCACTTCCAAACTTTGAAAATGATTGCGCTACTTGGAGTCGAGCTACAATTTCTGTGATTGTCTCAATTTCTTCAGGTTCTAACAGGCGCTTGCTTGGGCTCCACACCACCCCCCATCACCCCACCCCCCCAACCTCCGCCCCCTAAGATCACTGCTTCGATCAAAAAAAAACATGGCCAGTCAATAAGGAGACCGCTGTTAAAGTGGTTTAGATAAATGAAGTCTAACTGCAGCCAAGGCTTCCAAGCCCAGACTCCGTCATTTCCTAGGTTAAGACATTGGGAAGGTGCCATTGTCTGTCTGCTGCTGTCACTGCAGCGGCCGTGGGGCCAGGTGCCCCTTGAACCCCGAGCAAAATCGCAGGGGAAAAGTTCAGGCTTTGAAGCTTCCCAAGGGCCTGCCCTGCCCCGCTGAAGCTGTCTGTGCCGGCTCCTCCCACCTCCTCCAGATTCCTCCCTGGCATGTTCTCCCTGTCTTCCTGATTACAGAGTATGTCAGTGTGGCAGGATAATTTACTGATATATTAATTTGGGTTTTTTTTTTTTTTTATCTCAGTGTTTGCTGGCTCTGGGCTACAAAGGAAGCCAGGCCTCTCTGTGCCCTGCCTCAGGGGAGGTTTGTTTGAAGAGGCCAAAGCCAAGACACCTGGCTTTTGTTTCCCCAAAGCTCAAACTCCCCGAGGGAGCTCAGGCCAGCAGCTGAAAAGGAACTGAAGGGAGGAGGCCTTGAGAGCCAGGTGACAGGGACGAGAGCAGAGAGCAAGGTTTCCAAGGATGACAAGGGAGGCAGGATGATAGCTATAGGATCAGGCCACCAGCAGGGACGCCTGGAAAAGTGACAGTGCCTCCAAGAAGATGGACTTTTCTGAGTCAAACCCACCGGCCCCCCGGCCCAGGCCTCCAGACCCAGCCACAGCAGAGCTACAGCACTCGAATGCCCACACAGACAGAAAGAGCAGAAAGGAGCGGACACAGACATGGAGTCAAACCGGGAACCCGAATAGTGACCTCTGCTACCCACCAAGCATGGTTCCAGGATCCAAAGGACAGGAAGAGGCACTCCTCAGGACAACCCTGAATTCCCGTGGACATTGGGAGGGAAACTGAGACACGCAGTGTGGACATGGGAGTCAGACAGAACTATCGACTGAAGCCGTCAACATACTGTAATATGTTCGGAGTGACATGCAATGTCCTCCCCCAAACTAACAGTACCCACTCTTGATGTGGGTGCTGTGAAACAGGGCCTGGGGCCTTGTGTAGGTCACCAGCCCTGTACCTGCTGCTTCCAGTGAATTGACGATGGGGATAGACTTCCTCCAAGGAAGCAGCAGTGGGCATGTGCAGAGCAAACCACCCAGGAGAGAAGGCCTGAGACTCCAGGGTCTTTTTGCAATGTGCTGACTTCCCTTTCACACCCTGTTTTTTGTTTGTTTGTTTGTTTGTTTGTTTGTTTGTTTGTTTGGATTTTTTATTTATTTTATTTTATTTTGTTTTGTTTTTTGAGACAGGTTTTTCTGTGTGGACCTGGCTGTCCTGGAACTCGCTCTGCAGACCAGGCTGGTCTCGAACTCACAGAGATCCGCCTGCCTCTGCCTCCCCTTTCATACCCCGTTAGCACTGCTTGCCTTCTTTGTTCAGTCGTGCTTTTTCCATCAGTAAAATGGCAATCCATTAAGCACCTACCACGAGAGTCCAGTCATTGAATGATGTTAGGAGCTCTGTTTCTAACTACAGGGTGTCTGACGTTGCTGAGAACTAAAGCTATCCTTCTCTGATAGCCACAGTCTAGTGGATGGGAGACAGATCAAAGGGCTTTCAATGCAATGGAAGAAGTGATATTCATTGTCCCATGTCCTGGGACCTTACTCATACTGCACGAACAAGGAGAGGTTCCTGCAGAAGTTAATGGCCTGAATCTTTGCAAACAACAGTGACCTCTACCTCATCGTGGGGTGACATAGTGACCCCCTTCTGTCCCCTTCCCGCCCTTGAGAATGGCTACGGGGTCTAAGCATACCCTGATCATGACTTCAGCAGTGAATCCAAGAGCACAGAGCAGTGAATAACTTGTATCACCATGGGCCTCACGCCCAACCTGTTGAGAAGTCAAGAGTGCTCAGGGCAGCCAGCAATCCCACAACCCAAATTTCCAGCCTTGGCTGGAGTGAGAGGTGTAAAGGGAATTTTCCATGTGTTGATTAAGTTCATTGGCCATGCGACACAGAAAGGAAATGTAAACGTAGGATCCAGGTTGGCCAAGTTCAAAGGCCTCTGGTTGTGATTCCCAGGTAGAGATCTGCAAGTTATTAAAAGTGTGGACCCAATTTCCAAAATACAGAAGTTGTGAAGAGACCCCCCCACCTGGCATGTCAGGGGTCAGAACACACAGCCACAGGAAAGAGATCCTCTCTTCCCAACACTGAACATACCTGCTCAATGAAAAAGAGGGCACTCTGACCCTTCCTCTTCCCTGGCTCCAAGCTCCCCCCAAAAGATGCTCAGATTTTTCATGAAATTGCTGTGCCATTTGACTCTGTTCCCACCTAGGTGTAGGAGCCTCAACATGAGCTGGCAACACCAGCCTTTACTTTCAATCACTTTTTAGTTCATACCAAACTAAACTTAACATAGGTCCTCAACTCCTGAGCTTCGTGGAAAAGTGCGGTGTTTTACAAGCACAAAGATTGAGTCCCCTTGTCTAGTCCAAGACACAAGAGGATCAAGAATCGACCTGCATCAGAACAACCCGCATCGACTCCATGTATTTATTTATTACTGAATTCACTGGTAAAGACAAGCTGAGTTATCATGTCTCTAAGAAAACCTGAGAGGCATTTGTGTTCACGAAGCACAGATACTGGGCAAGCCTAGAGAAAGCGCTTTATGCACACTTTCCAGCAAATCCCCTTACTGCGGCAGCTACCTAGGCTGAGTGAACAGACCAGGCAGATGACAGCAGCCTTCTAGAAAGCTTATGCCCCCCCACCCCCAGCCCACTTGCCAGCCCTCAAAGATTACAAATACAATCATTTGTGACAGATTGCTCCCCTGTCTTCCACCTTAAATTCTCTATGATAAATTCAACACGAACTGACAGTCACAGCGAGTGTTCCCAGGTCTCCCTAAAAAAACTAATTTTACTGAAGTTAGGACTCAATGAACGAGAAAATATGAACGTACACCTAGGGCACATCTCTAAACTTTAATCTCCATGAAAGCCATAACGGTTATTTATGGTCAGGATGATATTAATATTTTAAAAGATTTCACTAAAAAGCGCTCTGAGACTTTGAAATTGTATTGTTACACGAAGATAATAATATTTCGGTGGATCTTTCCCTGTGCTGCTATGTTAATGGAGCAAGGAGAAGGAAGCTCACTGCTTCAGATACCCCAGTGGTAGCCAGCGGAAACTATGCTTTAAAAAAAATAGGAAGGAAGGAAGGAAAGAAGGAAGGAAGGAAGGAAGGAAGGAAGGAAGGAAGGAAGGAAGGAAACAAAAAAGAAACATAATGGGCTGCTATTATCTATTTAAATTAGCAAGTGCTATTAAGGAAGAGTCACTAATACACAGGCTCCAAGGACAGGTAAAAAGTAAGGTTGCCGGTTGCAGCCCTCATGCAGCTCCTTGGCTTATTCTGGGATTTAGTCACTCCAACAGCACGGAAACATGGGATGGAAAGGGCTTGTTAGTGTCCTGGTTAATGAGGACCGACTAGGTACCAAGAGGTAACTCCTCCTGGCTTTCCTGACTGGGCAAGCACTGAACAGAGACATGTTTGAAAAAGGAAAGCTGGGTTCTACTCCGACGATAAGGTCGGGGTCCTTTTCTTGTTTTTCAACCACCTAAGCCTGTGAATTAAAAGAATGTTCTTTTCTTGCTGGTGTAGGTACCATTGCTGCACACCCTATCTCAGAACCCTTGCACAATGGCTCAATCCCAGTATCAAAGAGTTGGAGGCAGGAGGATTAGGAACTAGAGAATAGCCCAAGCTACCACATGAGACCTTGTCTCAAAACAAACAAAACAACACACACACACACACACACACACACACACACACACACACACACACAC
>CABHPH010019230.1:0-10056 GCA_902168325.1 Peromyscus nudipes | reverse complement strand
AAGCAAAATTCGAGAAGATATAGGCAAAGTTAAGATTTTTCTGGAATGGACTTCAGTAACTGAGGAAAAACTAAGAGTTGACAAATGAATTTTCATGAAATTAAAAACCACACCTCTGAACATTGAAGGAGATTTAATTGAACAAAAAGACAGCTTACTGAACGGGAGGAATCCTTGTTAACTACATGTCTGACAGAGGACAACTATCTAGAGTACATAAAGAACTGGAAAACTACTTACAAAAAAGCTCAAGCAACTCAATCAGTAAACAAGCTAACGGAATGACTAGTTTTCAAAAGATGATGTACACACAGCCAAGAAACAGGAAAGAATGTTCAACATCCTTTGTCATTAGGAAAATGCAAATAAAATCTACATTGAGATACCATCTCCACTCAGACAGAATAGTTTCATAAAACATAAATAAATAACAACAAATGCTGTCTTTATGGAAAAGGAACCCTGTACATGACTGGCGAGAATGTGAATTGGTGCAGCTCCTATGGAAATCAGTTTGGACATTCCTCTAAAAAAAATGGACCTATCATATGGCCAATTTCTGGGAACATAACTTCCTCAGAGATATTGTAAACCCATGTTTATTGCATCACTATTTACAATAGCAATGATGAAGTCAGCCTAGGTATCTTTAAATAGATGGGTGAATACAGAGCATGTTGTATATACACACAGTGAAATTTTATGTAGCTACAAAGAACAATAAAACTAAATTGTTCATAGACATATGTACACAAGCAGAGATCATCATATTAGAAGATATATTAGAGTCAGAAAGGCAAATGTATTATTTCCTCTCATTTGTGGATCTTAAATTTAATATAAATTCATAAAACCACACATGCATGGGAATATTCATGCACACACATCCTGGAAGGAGAAGGGGGCTCTTGAGAGGATGAATGGGATAGCAGGAGAAGAGATGGAGAAGGGGTGATATAAGAAGGTGAATATGCCCAAAGATCATGATATACTTGAAGGAAAATGTCTACACAAGTCCATCAATATGTACACTCTTTGAACAAACAAAAACAGTTATAACTGTACATAAAAATTTTAACATTAAAAATGAGCTTGCTTTATGATTTCTATCATTTCCAGACCAAGTTGAGTTGATGGTACTTCTTATCCAATGAGCTTCATAGCTGTGTTTTCACACCATGAAGAGGTGTATAAATGAGCTGAGTATTGTTAGTTGAAGGGATGGGAAAAGAAAAATTCAAACTAATTTTCACAAGCTCAAAGTATTCTTTATAACTCAATCGTTTGTAAAACTAGAAAAGTGATGATGCATTTTTAAAATTTATCTTCAGGTTTTCATTAGTAGCAGCTTTAGGAATCTACCTATTGTGATAGAATACTTCATTAAATTTTATCCCAATGAAGTAAATGAATTTGGCTACCTGGAATGTTTATAATATGAACCTTCCTTTGGTGAAAAATGTAAAATTCAAGCAACTGATCAGATTTTAAGTATATTTGGCAAAAAAAGTTTTCAGTGATATAAAACACCAAGACTAACATACTTCTTTCATAATTGTTTTCCTGTACTGAGAGTTACATTACATTATTTCTTTTCTTTTTTTTTCTTTATCTTTTTTTTTTTTTTTTGGTTTTTCGAGACAGGGTTTCTCTGTGTAGCTTTGGTGCCTGTCCTGGATCTCACTTTGTAGACCAGGCTGGCCTCAAACTCACAGAGATCCACCTGGCTCTGCTTTCCAAGTGCTGGGATTAAAGACGTGTGCCACCACCACCTGGCTATCACATTACATTATTTCTTTACATGGAAATATTGATATTAAGATAGAAAATAAGAATCAAGAGATCAAATTTGTGTTTCTAGATGTTTATATTTAATTTTGAAAAGGTGGGAATAAACTTTTTAAGGTTTTTCTATTTATGTGTATATATGTCTCTGTGTGCATGTGCGTGTGCGTGTGCATGCGTGTGTGTGTGTGTGTGTGTGTGTGTGTGTGTGTGTGTGTAGGACAGAGAGTGTGTGGGGTCACCTGAAGCTGGAATTACATGTAGCTGCTAGGACCTGAACTTGGGGACAACTTCAGAAGTTTACCCAGCCCCTTAGCTGCACCATCAGACCAAAGTCCTGTACAAGAATTAAGCTCCAAATTATATTTTTTGACAAGGTCATCCATCGTAGTTCTCTGTAGTGGAGTCATAGTTGTGGGAAAGATGCTGACGAGGAAAGTTCTTTAACACGACCATCCCCTGCAATCACCACGAATTGCTACCTGGATGTTAGTCAAGATTCGGGAAACACGGTTGCCGGAGTTCTCTTTGTTTCCCAAGTTGATATTCTCTAGTTTCTGTGTATGTCAAGCCACAGAATTTTTCTACATATTCATGTCATGGTTCCAAGCAAACATCTTTGATGCCTTTGTTCACAGTTGCCTTAGCAATTGCATATGTTTTTTGTAGTTGCAGCAATTTAAGAAATTACTGAGAAAATACTAATGTTTGTAGTTGAAATAGTGTACATTTGCTTTAATTGGCTTTTTAAAACCAGTATTTGTTCTTCCAGAAATCTTTTTGGCTTTGAATTTATATTTAAGTTTTATGCATACATGTTGCTAATATTTTTATGATTCCACTGCCTCATTACCCAGCCCACAACTGCAGACAGCACGCTGTGATTTAATGTTTCTACACGAATTAACAGACTCAGTATAAGTTTAATCACACTGCCTAGGAAAACCATACTTAACTATTTTGGTTTGCATTTCCTCAGACTGTTTTGCAAGGCTCTCATTTAGCTTATTTCTATTATAATGGGATGTAAAGAAATTTAGTGAAAATTGTTTTGCCCTAAGGTAGAATTAAATACATTTTCCTTCTCCAACATGAATACAAAATCTATAATGAAATATAGATTAATAATTCAAATATGTAAATAAATTAAGATATAAATCATAAAAAAACCCTGTAAAAACAAATGATCACATGTTTCTCATGCTATCTTAATGTCTCACTTTAATAAAAGTCACAAGTGTGTGGACCTGCTGTTTACAACTCAGAGGAAGCCAACGGAAGCTGTAACTCTCCATGAGTTCAGTGCTACTCCTTGATGGATTGTCCTACCAGGAGAGTCCAGTGATCACAGACTGAGATTAAACAGTGTAGTGAATCATTATTAAAGTTTCCAAATAAGCACGTTCAATTTCTGCACACATCTCAGTTTGTTTATGGTTTCCTGAGCACCACGAAACAACCACTTCTTTTACACTACAAGGATGGTTTATCAGCTCCTGTCACTTGAGAGCGGATCAACCTCTCAACTCTTCTGGTTCCCTTTAACTAGTTAGACAACAGCCCAGGCTTTAAGAGAAAGCAAATATACAGCTAACTTGAAGGAAACGCAGATAACTAGAGTGTGCTTCCTCTGTCCTCATCCTCTTTCCTCTTGGGTTGCCTGTTGTGGTTGCATATGAAGTGTCCTCCAAGGATGGATACATTGCTTGTTTCCTGTCTAGATGATGGTCCTATTTTAGGGAGCTAGAGGACATAAGTTCCAGAGGGTATACCTGTGAAGTTCATACCTAGTACCACTTCTCTCCTCTTTCTTTCTGCTTCTTGTCTGTGATGTATGGGACAGGTGGTCCTTCCACACGTTCCTACTGCTAGGAGATTCTGCCATCTTGTCATGTAGCAGTTTTTCCCAAGATTAAAAGCTTCTATATTGGGGGGCAATTTCTTAAGACATAAGATATAAAAGGAAAGGAGAACAGGGTATCTTAGGACTGTTTGCTCACAAGGAAGTAAAACAAGATGCTCTAAGGGGAGGTAAAACATTCTGTCCTGGAGAGAAACTCATTAAGACAGGATATAAACAACTCAAAATAACTCCAGGAAGTCCCTGAAACTGACCAGATTCTCTACATCTTTCCCCTCCTCAAGAATGTATAAGCAATAAAACCTTCTAAGAGTTACTCTTAGCCATGCCTAGGCACTTGGAAGAAGCAGAGACCAGATGAGCTGCCTGAAAAAGGCTAAGACCAACTGAGCCACCTAGAAGGGAAAGTATCCACCTTATTGAGCTGCCTGCAGGTTGTGCCGTAGACTCCAGGTTTCAGCGTTTGTGAATGCATGAGTAGGCATTGATGATGCACTTGTCCATGAGTCACCTCGGACTTACACAGTTACTTACACCTGTTCCTGTAAGTAACCCCCCAATAAACTCGACTGGTTCACCAAGTCAGACTTTGGCGCTATCTGTACTGTGGTCTGTCCTCATTTTCCTATCCTGGGGTGAGCACACATGGGTTCATGCCTTCCCAGGAAGAGTGTCACCCATCACTCCTCATGGACCCGAAGTCAATGGAGTCAAAGGCTATTAATCAAACCTTCTGGAACAGCAAGACAAAGCAAGCCCTTCCTGCCTTAAAACTGTGTATGTCAGGCGTTCTACAGCAAGGAGAAAGCCGTCTGACGGGTTTTCCCATTGTTCCCACAGGGATTTTGTAGGCACAGCCTCCATGATCAATTTTTACTATTGTCTTTTTCTTTCCCATTTAATTAATCATCAGTCTTAGTGGTGATGTAGCTCATCCCAGTGTCTCTAGAAAGTGATGGTGCAGACATTTTCTAAGAGAATAACACTGAGGATCCTAAGCAAAATGCTTCTGAGCCATATATTTTCCATGTCTGTTATGATCTGAATTCTCACAGGAAGTCTACAAACCTCTCTAAATCTGGTCATGAATAACAAGAGCTGAGGAAGTGCCATAGGTTTGTTCATTTTTTTTTCCTAATCATGCTCATACTAGAAAATCTACTTAACTTTTGAAAATGATGTGGCAGAAAAATTGTTTTTAAGAAAATTCATTATAGGTAATTATATTTGAAATTGAATAGCAAAATATAAAGGAGTATGGATGAGTGTGCCAGGGGAATAATTAGGAATATTGTACGTCTTAAGAATAAAAGATTAAAAATGAAAGCTTCTTGCTACTAAATGCCATAGGGCAGTGGTTCTCAACTTTCCTAATGCTGTGACCCTTTTCCTCATGTTGTGGTGACCCCCAACCCTAACATTATTTTGTTGTTATTTTGTAACTGTAATTTTGCTACTGTTGTGAATCATAATGCAAAAATCTGATAAACTGGATATCTGATATGTGACCCCTGTGAAAGGGTCATGTGAGCTCAAAGGGATGGTGACCCACAGGTGGAGAACCATTGCCACAGAGTTTACCTATTGCATTTTCATTGTTTCTACTTTCCTTGTATGAGAAATTATTTAATTAAAGCAAATTAAACACACTCAAGTCACACAATTTTGACAAAATAAGAAATGAAAGTGAACAGTGCATCTTTAAAATCTTACATTAGAAACATAATTTTTCACTTAGGAATTTTTACTTCATCCCTGTTTTACTCTGAAAAGATTTTTATCTCTATGGCAACAACTGCAAAGGCGTACACAATATTCATCCCAATCAGTGCTCATGGAAAGGAATTCTAGCTTAGAGTAAATGAACACAATAGCACACAGATCTAAGACTCCAGAAATACTCGAGCAGGAAACTGGTCTCTTGACTTGGTAAAGTCACTTAATCTGCACGCTTCAGACATTTTATAGGATTCAAGAAAATGAGAGTTTAGAGAACACGCTCAGAGATATAAGATGTGAAAATCTTCAGAAGCAGTAAATATAAGAATAATTTAATTTTAACAGTGTTTTACCCTGACACTTAAATTTTGTCAAAAGAATTTTGTAAAAAATTATAATTATCTTCCAGCAAAACAGATTCATAAAACAAAATTAATGTTTTGTTTTAAAATAGCTGATAAAAGGGATTTTTAGGAAAGGCATCCCTGGTAATTTATGTAGGAAAGAATACATGGAGGGTTAAGATGAAATGCCTGGACTTCACTGGAAGCTTGGAGAACCCAGCAACACTCTGAACGGGGGCCACAGACCTTGTTTCCACGCAGTGACCAGCTGTTCTCCGTACTCTTACATTGGCCTTCTCAGCAACTATATTTTCCTCTGTTTTGTCTTCACTGACTTGGGCTTGTTCATGAATGAAACAGGCAGGAGCTATCATTAACAGTCATGATAGAAATGCTTCTTATAAATAGCAAAGAATTATATAAGTCTGTCTCCTCTGATTTTTTTCTGTATGAGACAAACATATACATGCAATAGGAAAATGACATTTGCTTTGGTTCCCTCCTGTCCCTAAAGTGAATGCTCACATCCCTCTACACCAGTGGTTCTCAACTTGTGGGTTGTGACCCCTTTGGGGGTCAAATGTCCCTTTCACAGGGGTTGCATATCCTATACCCTGCATATCAGGTATTTACATTACAATTCATAACATTGGCAAAAGTACAGTTATGACGTAGCAGCAAAAATAATGTTATGGTTGGGAGGGGTCACCACAACATGAGGAGCTGGATTAAAGGGTCGCAGAGCTAGCAAGGTTGAGAACCACTGCTCTCCACCCTCCTGTGGGTTCTCCCAATGGAGTTGCTGAGTAGTGATTATGCAATCCTTCCGTGCCCAACTTCCTTTGGACATCTACAGGGTTTTTACTGCTGTTTTCAGAGGTTTGCACCTTCCATTTCTCCATTTGTTAGTGTTCTTCCTTTAGTTTATGAATGTCATTCGATTACAAAAAGAAAATCTCCTCACCTTCCAATGTGACCTTAAGCTATCTCCCCCTAAATTCCATCTTATGGACAGGGGAGAGGATATAGTGGTTAATGCCCGTGCTTGCAAACACCAGGACTAGAATTTTAATCCTCAAATGCATATACATACTTGGTGGGTCAGTACTCCCAGCCTCTGAAGGCAGATGTAGGATCTCTAGAGCCAGCTGGCTAGTGAAACTAGCCATGTCTTGGAGTTCTGGTCTGATGAGAGACCTTGCCTTTATAAACAAGGGTGGTTCCTGACATCAACCTCCAGCTTCCATCCAACCTCCAGTGTACACATGTGCACACATCCATACACGTGTGTGCCCACTCCTGAAAACATGCATACACACATACCACACACACACATGCAAATTGAAAAAGAGAAATCTTAGCTTCTGAAAATGATAGTCCACAGTCCTCCGACTTTCTCAAGATTGGTAGCATTTCCTCAGACCACATCCTCCTTATCTACTTCTAGATGGAGGGGTTGCCCCAAGTTCAAGGCCCTGTCCCCAGTACTTTTCTTTCTGAATTCGGTCCTTTTGTTGCAATCCACCTTCAGTATCCTGCTTTCCCTGGAGACTTCCTAAGAGTCAGTTCTGTCCTTCCTTCTTGAGGGATCAGATGAATTTATCTTTATTTTAAAAATACTTTTTCTTTTAGATTTATTTATTTTTTTATTTTATGTGCATGAGTGTTTGGCCTGAAAGTATGTATGTTCCACACTGGTATACCTGTCACCTGAAGAGGACAAAGTCAGGCATTGCATTTTCTGAACTGGAGTTATGGATGGCTTTTAACCACAGCGTGGGTGCTGCGAATCGAACCTGGGTCCTCTGGAAGAGTAGCCAGTGCTCTTAGCCGTGGAGCCAGCTCTTTAGCCCTGCTCAACCTAGGTTTTAAGGGCTGATGCTCTTCCTGCCTGTACCTTAGCTGTGGACTTTAAACATTCATCTCCAAAAGAAAACGATCCTCTATTGTTTCCTATTGTCGTCAAAGGCACTATCATTATTTTCAAATGTTTAGTTCAGAAATAACTTAAATTTGTTTGTTCTATATCAGTTTCATGCATGTATATAATGAATTTTAGTTACTTTCACCCCTGAATACCCATTGATACTTAAGTCTTTTGCTTTGTGTCTCTCTCCATTTGCTCTCCTCAGTGTTCACAGCATCTGGTTATTTCACTCGCTTAGGAAATTATGTCCTATCATCTACCTTACAAGAAAGATGCATAGGTTCCCTCTTCCTCTGTCTTCCCTGTCATATTAGGATTATCAAATTTATTATAGTGTCTTTACTTCTGCTCAGAAGCCATCACATTCCACACAGCTGACACCGACTTCTGTGTCATGTTCCATCCGTAGTACAGAGCCAGCCTTATTGGCCATATTCCAACCCAGAGAGAGGGGGCACAACTGTTTAGCCCAATGTGGGACAGGTCTATGTGCCCCAGAGAGCCTTGTGGAACCAAACTGTTCTAGACTCCTCTTGAAGTCATGTGTCCCATATTTCTTGCTGTCCTGTCTGCTTCAGCTGCTCACAGGTTTCTGTAATCAGTCACTTGAATAAGGACAGCACCTACCTCTGCTTTTAATGAGCCCCAGGGTAGCTAACTTCCGCAGCGTGTCACAGAAAATAGGAATTCAAGTGTTTCGGCCCCATTTTTTTTCAGTGAACTAGTTCTTGGATTTTTTTCCCCCTTAGTGTACAGAGTTCAGTTTGATTTCTTTTATAAGAATACTCTCAAATATGCTAAGGATAAAAACTTACTAACATGGTTAAATACATGTATAAAAGTATGCAAATATTTTATATAGAACACTTCACAAGATAAATCATCAATAGAAAGTGTGAAGACATGATCACAGGGATACAGTTATTTTCCTCAAAGATACCTTACTCTGTTGCACTTTTTTGGCTTGTCTTGATGTTTTGGTTGTGAGTCTAACCTTTAATGGCTGGGACATCTCTCCACTCCAAGGGTTGCTTTTCTTCACGTGTCATTATGACTGAGAATGTACAACATTTGCCTATTATTTATGGGGATATATATACATATATATAATGAATTTCGTGTGCATTCAAGTATTAGGTGCTTCTTTAGATATTCATTAATCATGCTTTCATAATTCTATAGACTTATTGTTAGCATCTCTGATAGAAACAATGCTAGTGTACAGTGAGGTGGATCTATTCTAGCACATGGTTTCTATTCTGGAACCATCAATGGTAGCTATGCGGTGTATCCTTCATACTGTAGTGATTTATTATAAAGGCCACCATGGTGAACATGATCACATCAATATGAACATTTATAAATATTTTTGTATTAAACTTATTAAAAATAACAAGTGGGTATCCCTAATTTCTAATGAGAACAATTCAAAGGACTTTTTTTTAAAAGGAAAATGAGAAAAGGAAGGCCATTAATTCGTTTTTTCCATAGATTTTAAAAATGACTCTGAGTAGTAATGTGTATCCCATGTGAAAGAAATGTCCATTTTTTCAACTGTTGCATCTTCACATTTATTTTGCAACTGATACTATCTCTTGAGAATTTTATTATGACACATTAAAAAAGATGAAGCATTAAACTTGCTTTCAAAATTCCCTTGTTACTGACGGTTATCAAAGATACTGGAGCCTTGTAAAACTGAGGTTCGAAACGTAACTTTCTGGCTTTTAAATCATTAGACCATTAAAAAAAAAAGTTCCATTGTCCCTCATGTTTTGCCTTTAAAAAATTCTGTTTATAGTTCGCACACTCGTTCTTGGCATTGGCAGCCGTCCTCACAGATATTCACTGTCTCTCAAATGGATAAAAACGTTTTACTCGACATTTTCCCTGGCAAAGTTAGCAAATCGTCAGGAAGGTGTTCAGTGTGATGTAGACACGGTAAAGTCAGTGACACAGGAGGGTGAGTTAGCACCGCCCACTTTGAAGAAACTGCTTCTTCTCTTTCCCGTCCCCCCCGTAAGTGCTTCTGTGGCTAAGTAGGTAGCATTTATAGGATGCTTCAGTACACACCTGTCACCAGAGAGCATTCAGAGTGCCTCTGGCTTAATTCTGTAATATACCTGAGAGCTAAGTTGTGATAAAACAGATAAATTTACATTAGAATGTGAAGCAGATTGCCTGGAGTTATGAATTGAACTAATCCACAGCTGGAACAGGATGACTCTGACAGCCACCCCTCCTGACCAGGCAATTCTGGTTATTAACTGCTGACCAGATAAGCAGGGCAGGCGGAGAGGATGTGCACCCTTCTCTGCATGGAGACCAGAAAGGATCAGCTGCACTATTGTCTCTTCTAATGTGTGCTCTTAAAATGAAAATTAAAGTGCATCTTAGGTCAGGGTTTCAGTTACATTCTC